>APFE031738683.1:79301-109277 GCA_000404065.3 Pinus taeda
ATATATATATTTTTATGAAGTCAAAATGATACTAACTATCTGAACACTAAGAGCATTTTACTAAAAAGTATCCTTTTAAACTTCCACTCCAATCTTAATCAATTTAATGAATTCCCTATAACGTTCGAGCATCTGGACACAAATTAATCTCGTACTCTCCCAGTCCACATCAACACTCGGGTGTACTGCTGCCTGCCTAATTTTCCATACATGCATGTAAACTTATAAGTCAATAAAAAATTCTCAACGGAATTCCAGGAAGGAAAAAGTCCAAATCGTAGGGTTCTCCCTATATAATCCTATAAATTATTAGGTTCGTGCGATTGTGATTGTTCAATGTTCTCTGTATTGACAGGCATTGCAGAGCCGGGAGGGTTTTAAACTTTATTTGTTTAACGTGTTGGAAGCTTCCTGTACTGCGATTGTTTTATTCCCTATTGTTGTTTAAGGATCACGTTGTTCAAAATGTCGTAGGGATTTGGTTTTTTGTGATTTGGGTGTTTTGTTCCTCAATTTTTGTTTTTTCTGATCTGGATCTTTTTTCTACAGTACTATATATTTTGGGGATCTGCTTTTTCTGATATGGATCTTTTTCTACAGTATTTGTTTGTATCTATAGATCCGTTTGTTTTGGATTCCTTGGCGAGTTAAAATCGGGTAGCAATTTTGGATTTTACAGTCACACATATTTGGCGGCTTTCTGAATCTGGCTTCTCTGCCCTTTTAGCATCTGTGGAGCGAAAATGCTGTTAGTGTCTTCAGTGACTCCCAAGGAAGCAAAGTCTTCCGTCTTTGTTATCTGTTCGTCCTCTGATTTCTGGGAACATCTCCATTTCTGTGTCTTTCTTTAGCCATGCAAGGGGTTTTTTGCATGTTCAATTCAAGCAGCAAGAAGAGCCCAAGTTAAATTCTGAGGTTAGGGTTTGTTTGTTTTTCCTTTCCTTTATTGGAAGAGAAGAAATGGCTGGTGTAGAAGATGATGCCGGTGATAAGGACAGGGAGCCATTTGTGGAATTGGATCCTACTGGTCGGTATGGTCGCTATGAAGATGTGCTGGGTCGTGGTGCCATGAAAACGGTTTACAGAGCTTTTGATCAGGAAGATGGTATTGAGGTTGCTTGGAACAAGGCGTCTCTTGATAACCTTGATGATGCTGCCATACAGAGGATCTATGCAGAAGTCCGTCTGCTGAAGTCCCTCAGAAATAAAAACATCATTATGCTTTACACTGCCTGGATGGATGAAAAGACGAGACATGTGAATTTTATTACTGAATTCTGCACCTCGGGGACCCTGAGGCAGTACCGCCAGAAGCACAGGCATGTCTCCATGAAGGCGGTGAAGAATTGGGCGCGTCAGATATTGGAAGGATTGCATTATCTTCATAATCATAACCCTCGCATAATTCATAGAGATCTGAATTGCAGCAATATATTTGTGAATGGCAATAGTGGTGTTCTGAAGATCGGGGACCTGGGTTTTGCCGCTATCTTGACAAATGATCGTGCTGCGCACACTATCATTGGTACACCTGAATTCATGGCTCCCGAATTATATGAAGAGGTTTATGATGAATATGTAGATGTTTATTCCTTTGGCATGTGCTTACTGGAGATGGTTACTCTGGAGATTCCTTACAGCGAGTGCCGTAATGTTGCTCACATTTATAAGAAGGTGAGTTCTGGTATAAAGCCTGCATCATTGCAAATGGTTACCGATTTAGAGATAAGGCAATTTATTGAAAAATGTCTGGCACCAGCGTCGGTGAGGCCTTCTGCTGTAGAGCTTCTTATGGACCCCTTTTTTAGAGGACTCCAAGTGAGCAGCTAGTACATGTACATGCTATAGGCTATACTCTCTATTGAAATGAACTTGTATAAGGATATTTTGTGTTTTGAGGTGTTTTAGAACCTGCTTGGGTGTTTGATTGAGAAGTATAGGACATTTGTTTGAGCCTATATGTTTATTTTCAACATTACCAGTTATTTTGAGAATTGAGACAGGGGTTTCTGTGGGGATTTGTAGAAAATGTTGTTAAAGATGATGATGAAAAAGCTAGGAGTAACAGATATTTTGTGTATGACGGGGTTTTGAGTAATTATTTGTATTTCTCTTAATTCTGGAAATATGATAAATGCAGATGAACATTATTTTTTTGCACTGGTTCATTTCGTGATTATGTTGGCAATCTGTCAATATGTACAGAATGAGGGCGTACTATATTTTGTTTACAACATGGACACTAAAAAAGTTGAAATTGCATTAAATTTAAGAAAAACAACAGAAAATCTTGCAGATTACAAGGTCAGATTCCTTTTTTTTAAAGCAATCTAGTGTTGAATTATAACTATGCATTTGAAACCTGAACCCATTGTTGAGAATGAAGATATATTCCAAGCTTGAAATCGTGCTTGTAGGACGCCGAGCTTCGTCAGCCACCTGCAATGCAATTTTCAGTAGTCTCTTGACATTCTGGTTAGGTTGGTATGATGCAGTCTAGGACTTTTGGTGATTTGTAGTGGTGCAAAGCGTCAGAACATCACCTCCAGAGCGTAAGCATATAAGGCAGATATGACCTGGAGGTGATTACAAAAGTTGTTGCTATTCAGTTGCACATTACCTCTATTTTAATTTTTGGCTTGCAATGGTTCCAACTGCCCACTCTCCAGGGGAACTGATGTATTGTTCTTTGGAGGATGTCACATGATTGTTTGTCCTGTACTGACCAACACTGGTCTCCATGTAAACATTATCCTTACTCCAGCGGAAATGTATTATATAGACTTAGCATTGTGTTTCCTGCAACGGCTAGAATTTTAGCAGCTGGATCTTCAAGTGTTATTCATGTTTAGGTTTTTTGCTGTATAGTAGATTTAGAAAATTGTAAGTTGACAATGATTGATGCTATTACTCATCTCTTTGTTCTCTTTTGAGTGCATGTAATTCATCTTTTTCTTTGTACGACAACCCAGGATACTGATATGCTAGCTCTAATGCAAGCTTTTTGTTCTGACTAGTTCTAATCTCCCATTAAAACTGGTCTTTATATTCTATATGAATAAAAACATTTACTTTAATGATTTATCTTTGGTACACTTCCATTAATTTCATTTCCATGAGTTTGTCTATCATATGCCTCTATACGTGATATAATCATATGCCTAGCCGTTTTCAAACTTAAGGATGGAAACTTAACTTGTTTTCTCAAATATTTATAGCTGATAATTTATTTATGAGATATTGTCCATCTCTGATTTTTTTTTTTTTTTGGTTTGCATCTAATTTTGTATTGCATCAAAATGCTTTGAAACTAAAACATTAGATTTGTGCTTTGACTTATACACAAGCATTCTAATGGTTAGGTATGATGTGGGTATATATGACAAGTTGTATAGATAGATACCATTATCAGATGGCATGCTTTTGTACCCATTTAAGAATGCTTAATTTTTCTTTTGATCTTTCTTAAAGGATTTGCAGTTAGACTTGCCATTTTGCAATACATTCAGGTATTATTCAACTTACTGTTCATCAGACACCTTTATTTGTATGTATTGCAGGGATTTGGAGATTCACCGTTCATAATTGCTGATGTATTATTGTATTTATGCTTCTACAGAATTCCAGTCAATGCTTATTTTCAATAAAACTATCAAGGTGCCATGTTTACCTGATAGATGGTCTTTAAGTCTTCACTCTATGATCCTTATGGAATTAGGAAACAGTATACAGAGGATATTACTGTTGGATAAGCAGCTGATGAAGTACAGTTAATGAGATATGATGACATACTGTGCTAATTGAGCGCACTAAAATATTTGGGCCATGCAATGATCAATCTAGGTGTTTGGAAACACGGAAGCAATTCAATCAGACATACTATGTGCAACAAACCAAGGCTTTGTTGTAGACATGCACGCATCTGTTCTGATAATTCCTTACTATGGTAAGACATCAGATAAAGGTTTGGTTTAAACATTTTAAATTTGTGCTTGGTGAGAGACCAAAATTTGTAGGATTTGAAATATTTTTGAAAAGCTGAGCTATTGCTTTTTAGTGGAAATGATGATCGATGTCAGTATGCAAGGTGGAACTATGGAGCCAGAGCTGTCATTTCTGTTGCAAGGAACTTCTTTCCAGGTTTGGTAAAAAGGTGAAGGTGTGAAGAAGAAGCTGGCTCTTTTCAATTTTGTGAACCTTCTTGTTGTTTTGCACAATGTTGTGGGTCCAGTTGTAGTTTTTAAACAATTAGGTTGCCTTATACTCTTGCTCTATTAGAAAATGATAAGCCATTTTAAAATATTGTTAAAAACAGTGGCTGTGAAAACTCCAATTTGAGTCTATATAGAAATGCTATGAAGAGAACTGCAAAATTCTGCAAGCACTCAGAGTCTTCTCTGTGGAAGTCAGTGTTACAATACAGCTAACCAGATCTTTTGCTGCTATATAAAGACAGGAAGGGAAGGAAGTTGGATTATACGGATGGAGAGGAACCATTGGGTAACTGTTGGTGCTGCTTTATTCAGGTCAGTAACTAGGTTCATTAAAATTTACAAATTTCTCCTTGATGTTACAGGTTTGCATGTTATTCTGAGTTCAAGCTTAGGCAAGGTGATTTCTTGAAGTTTTTAAAGATAAACTAGGTTATCAAGAGATTGATAATGCGGAGCTACTTAACTTTGGGTTTTGACGTTGGTGCAATGAATTAAGTATCATTGATACTATGTAAAGTATCATTGATCTGCACAAAAATTGAACTTACATTTTTCCCAAAACATTTCAAGTGCTTTTCTAGGCCTCCCTTCTTTTGCTTTATAACATTCCCATATTTCATAGACTCTTTCTAATTCCTCTTGAGGAATCTCAAAATCTTCCTGTGGAGCTTTGCATTTTTGCAACTTTCTTTCCCTCAATTTTCTGTAGTTGGAAATCTATACATAAGCTTGTCCTGCTATAAATATTTCTTTTGGAAAAATTTTCCAAACTAAAATATTTTATTTGGTCAGCCATGGGCATGTCTTGATCCTTTGGCTCTATATAACTTGAGCTTTACCTTCTCTTATGTCATATCTGTCATGTTTATGTTGTGGAACAAGACCTTTCAAATGATCTCTAATGACTATTTGCATATTTTTTGGAAGGATCCATTATATTACAAAGAAAAAAACTGTAACTCTTTTCATATATTTATAATCAAAGAGATAAAAGAAGCCTTAAAAGGCACCATAGATCTTCCCATTCCCCACCACAAGGCAGTTGTCATAGAAGATGGCACCAAGAAGCTCAAGATAATCCCATAGTCATTCAAATTATAGGACAAGTATGAAGTTTGAACTTATCATTCTCAGAGGGAGGACATCTTCAAGCCCCTTTTAAGAAGATGACATTAACAAAGAACCTGAAGGGCACTTTACGCTTGATTGAGCCTTGGATAGCTTCTGTCTTCTTCCTGTTTGCGTCCCTAATAAATATGTGATGGAACTGAACTAATTGGAATCTGTCTTTCAATTCAGCTGCGTGGAGGAACATTCCTTGTAGCCCAATACACCTATGTTCTCTTCTTTTTGTCATATAGACAATGACTACTTTGGAATCCCCATAAATATTTATTTTCCTGATGTGCTTTTATAGTACAATGGACATCAGAATGCTTGCTGGCCTTACCTGAGCTGCATCATTGGATCTAGGTCTAAAGCTACATTCAAAACTGTTCTGCTGGTCTGAGATGAACAAGCAACCTTCTGCCCCACTCTCTGCATGATTCTGATTAGGAGCCTCATCACTTATATAATATAAACATGATGCAATGTGTCTGGAAATCACAATCTTATGTCAATGGTGGCTTGTCAAGTTGGTGAAAGTGGCGCGATTATTAGTGAAACAAGAATTTGTGCTGTAAGTCGTGATTTTCTAAGTTTGAATTGGATTGGCCTCCAAATGTGTTGAAATTTGATGACTAAAAGGTTCCCTGCAATCCCAACCCGGTTTTAATTTCACTTTATCACTCCCATCTAGTTTAATGCCCTTTCCCATAAATATACATTCAACATATAGAATTTTGGAAATGGAATTTTCGGATTAAAACACATGGGACTGTCAACATATGCTGAAAATAAATATGGACATAAACAGACTAACAACACGCATAAAAATACACACAAATTTTTGGTCAACTTAGACCTAGGTAAAACCCCTTCAATCTTCTCCAGGAAAAACCTGTTAGAGAGCTCTTCAAATTTATATATCTTTCAAGTTCAAGAAAAATACATTTGCAGACAAAACAAAACAACAGAATATAACTTATCTCTTCAACCCAAAACTCCTTGAAAATTGTGCCCAATTTACCTCGATTTACGTGCCCATTTGAAGCTGAAAATATGTACTATACTGATACGACTGTACGGACTGTATAGTATGGATTCTGTACGGACTGCACAGATTTCCATACAACTGTACAGATTCCATACGGATTGCCCAGATTTTCGTATCACTGTACGGATTTTGTACGGACTACTCGGATTTCTGTACTGTTACACAGACTAAGGATTTTTTTCTTCTTCTCAAAAACTTCTCTTGAACGACGTGCAACTCACAACATAAAATGTTGTTTGTACTGTACCCTCTGCTGTCTTCTATGCCTCGATTCCTGTGCCCATCATTGCCCATAAATCACTCCTTCAGCTTGCTGCAACAAATTTCTCCTTCAGAGCTTTTCTCCAACTCTCAGCCTCCTTTCTTCAATCTGCTCATGAAAAATGAATGCAGTCTTTTTTTTTTCTTTGTCCCCTTTTGTTTCCCTAAATGACTTTTGGGCAACCCTAAGATCTAATGGCTCAGATTCATTTAGATCAAGGGGTGAGAATAAATGTGCATTTAATTCTCACTTTCTATTTTTTAACTCACCCATTAAATAAAGTACCCACATTGTACTTTATGTTTAAAGTCACTTTTCACTTTATAATTTAACATTGACTTTACCACTTATAAAGTCACTTTCACTTTATAAAGTTACACTTACAAAAAGAATTATTTTGGACACTTTTCCCTAGGTAGAGACTAACCCATGGGAAACTACTTGTCCAAGGTACATTAAAAATCAACACTCCCTCTTACCGAGGAAAGTGTTTCTCACCACACCCATCTTGTCCTTGAAATGGACATGCTTGCCTCTTGGCAAAGACTTTGTGAGAACATCGGCCACTTGCTCATCTGTTGGTATATACTCCAGCTTCACTGCCCCCTTCTAAACATAGTCCCTGATGAAATGATATCTGATGTCAATGTGTTTTGACCTGTCATGAAACACTAGATTTTTCATGAGTTTAATGCAACTCTGATTATCACATTGAATAATCGTTGGTCTCAACTCTTGATCAAATAGGCCATACAACAAAATACGAAGCCAAATGGCCTCACAACTAGCCTGGCTAGCAACCATATAGTCAGCTTCGTGGAGCTCAAAGCAACTGACTTTTGCTTTCTACTGAACCACGACACAACTGCCAAACCCAATCTGAAGTAATACCCTGAAGTTATTTTCCTGTTAGAAGCACACCCTGCCCAATCTGAATTTGTATAACCTGCCAACCTCGCTCCATCTCCCTGCCTATAGTCTAGACCATAATCAATAGTCCCCTGCACGCAGCGAAGCCCAATGCACCCTCCTGGGCTCAACCATGAACTGGTTAAGTGTGTTCACTACAAAGCGTATATCTGACCTAGTGTTGACCAGATACATCAAGGGCCCAATAACTTGCCTATACAATGTGGGATCCACCAAACTAGAATTTGAAGCATGAAGCTTCTTCAAGTTGGTGATCATAGGTGTAGACATGGGTCTACAGTCTGCCATGTGAGATCTGCTCAACTCATCCACAACATATTGCCCCTGCCCCAGAAAGATATGCCCCTTCCCTTGCCACACCTCAAGCCCCAAAAAGTAATGCATCAACGGAATGTCCTTCATCTCCAATTCCATAGCAAGATCCTCCTTGCAACCACTAACCAGTCTCTTTGCCCCAATAATGAACAAGTCATCGACATACAACAAAAGGATGAGCGGATCATCCCCTACAACAATGTAGTATAGGTTCGGATCTACATCACTCTTCGTGAAACCCATATGCTGCAAGTAAGTATCAATCCTTGAATACCAAGCTCTCAGAGTTGACTTAAGTCCGTAGAGTGCTCGCCTCAACTGGCATACATGGGTCTCCTGCCCAAGTACCTCAAAGCCTTGTTGCCCTACCTTGCTGAACTTAGTCCAGGACAATTTAACTCTGAGCAAAAACTCCTACCTTCCGGGCACAATGTCTGTTCCTATCTCTATTTGAGATAGGGCCCAGACCTAGCTCTAATTAGGAGGGCATTAGCTCTAACGGAGTGTTGCCTCTCCGAGGTCGTGCTACTCTCAAAGCTCCTAGAGTTTAGGCACTTCTCTGAAAGGCCCACCTAATCGAGCGTAGGGTGGGTATAGAAAAAGGATAGTACCAGCAAGACGTCAGCAGGGCTGACCAAAAAGAGTGTAGGATGGGTGTAGGAAAATGAACAAAACCCACCTACAAACACTCATCTTCATAGAAAGGAACCAATGGACACTAAGGGAAGATACTGTCAATTGCGCAGATGTTAGGAAGCCATGATGCACCACCTGGCAACATGACTCTCAACCTCATTGCTGAGGCTATCCACCTTACCCAAAAATGGAGCCGGTGGTTATTGGAGGGGGGAGCTGTCAGCTTTACTGACCAACGTATGATGATGTTAGCCCTCTTAACCACTGCCATACCAATGATGGAGATCACAGTTACTACCTAACTCCAACATATCTATTCCAACAGGATAGTCAAGACGCATCAAGACCCATGAGGTCCAACCAGGCTATATGGTATACCTAATAGTGGATCTATTTTCCATGGTAAGCTGACCAAATCACCATACGAAGAGAGCTATTTAAAACTCATTTTGACAAATCACTATGACTGTCCTAGACATAGCGGGACTCGAACCCTGCGACACTAAGGCTCTAACCGCTGAGCTATATGCCCCTGGGCTCTAGCTGATTATATATAAGTCCTCTGATTTTATACTCTAAAGAGTGCACCAAGATGGGATTGAGCCTTCGGCCAGCCTTGAGCCTTGAGCCTTTGGCCCAACCATCCATCAACTTTGAGCAAAAGATCCTTGACCCTTGAGCCTTTGGCTCTCCTTGAACCTTGAGCCTTTGGCCCAACTATCCATCAACTATGAGCAAAAACTCCCTCTGGGCCGAGGTCAATGTCTGTTCCTATCTCTATTTGAGAGAAGGCTTATCGCCTAGCTCTCAATTAGGAGGGAAATGATTCAGAGCTGGGTGTATGATCACCACAGGGATTTCACTATAGTGACTTTTGCCTTATAACATTCCCATATTTCATAGACTCTTTCTAAATCCTCTTGAGGAATCTTAAAATCTTCCTGTGGAGCTTTGCATTTTTGCAACTTTCTTTCCCTCAATTTTCTGTAGTTGGAAATCTATACATAAGCTTGTCCTGCATAAATATTTCTTTTGGAAAAATTTTCTAAACTAAAATATTTTATTTGGTGAGCCATGGGCATGTCTTGATCCTTTGGCTCTATATAACTTGAGCTTTACCTTCTCTTATGTCATATCTGTCATGTTTATATCGTGGAACAAGACCTTTCAAATGATCTCTAATGACTATTTGCATATTTTTTGGAAGGATCCATTATATTACAAAGAAAAAAAGTGTAACTTTTTTCATATATTTATAATCAAAGAGATAAAAGAAGCCTTAAAATGCACCATAGATCTTCCCATTCCCCACCACAAGGCAGTTGTCATAGAAGATGGCACCAAGAAGCTCAAGATAATCCCATAGTCATTCAAATCATAGGACAAGTATGAAGTTTGAACTTATCATCCTCAGAGGGAGGACATCTTCAAGCCCCTTTTAAGAAGATGACATTAACAAAGAACCTGAAGGGTACTTTACTCTTGATTGAGCCTTGGATAGATTTTGTCTTCTTCTTCCTGTTTGCGTCCCTAATAAATATGTGATGGAACTGAACTAATTGGAATCTGTCTTTCATTTCAGCTGCGTGGAGGAACATTCCTTGTAGCCCAATACACCTATGTTCTCTTCTTTTTATGTGATGGAACTGAACTAATTGGAATCTGTCTTTCAATTCAGCTGCGTGGAGGAACATTCCTTGTAGCCCAATACACCTATGTTCTCTTCTTTTTGTCATCTAGACAATGACTACTTTGGAATCCCCCATAAATATTTATTTTCCTGATGTGCTTTTCTAGTACAATGGACATCAGAAAGCTTTCTGGTCTTACCTGAGCTGCATCATTGGATCTAGGTCTTAAGCTACATTCAAAACTGTTCTGCTGGTCTGAGATGAACAAGCAACCTTCTGCCCCACTCTCTGCATGATTCTGACTAGGAGCCTCATCACTTATATAATATAAACATGATGCAGTGTGTCTGGATAATCACAATCTTCTGTCATTAGTGGCTTGTCGAGTTGGTGAAAGTGGGCGCGATTTATCAGTGAAACAAGAATTTGTGCTGTAAGTCGTGATTTTCTAAGTTTGAATTGGATTGGCCTTCAAATGTGTTGAAATTTGATGACTAAAAGGTTTCCTGCAATCCCAACCCTGTTTTAATTTTACTTTATCACTCCCATCTAGTTAAATGCCCTTTCCCATAAATACATTCAACATATAGAATTTTGGAAATGGAATTTTCGGATTAAAACACATGGGACTGTCAACACATGCTGAAAATAAATATGGACATAAACAGACTAGCAACACGCATAAAAATACACACAGATTTTTGGTCAACTTAGACTTAGGCAAAACCCCTTCAATCTTCTCCAGGGAAAACCTGTTAGAAAGCTTTTCAAATTTATTTATCTTTCAAGTTCAAGAAAAATACATTTGCAGACAAAACAAAACAACTAAATACAACTTATCTCTTCAACCCAAAACTCCTTGAAAATCGTGCCCAATTTACCTCGATTTCTTTGCCCACTTGAAGCTGAAAATATGTACTATACTGATACGACTGTACGGATTGTATTGTACGGATTCTGTACGACTTGCACAGATTTCCGTACCACTATATGGATTCCATACGGATTGCACAGATTTTCATACTGCTGTATGGATTTCGTACGGACTACTCGGATTTCTGTACCGCTAGACAGACTGTAAGGATTTTTTTTCTTCTTCTCAAAAACTTCTCTTGAACGGTATGCAACTCACAACATAAAATGTTGTTTGTTATGTACCCTTTGCTGTCTTCTATGTCTCGATTCTTGTGCCCAGCGTTGCCCATAAATCACTCCTTCAGCTTGCTGCAACAAATTTTTCCTTCAGAACTTTTCTCCAACTCTTAGCCTCCTTTCTCCAATCTGCTCATGAAAAATGAATGCAGTCTTTTTTTTCTTTTTCCCCTTTTGTTTCCCTAAATGACTTTTGGGCAACCCTAAGATCTAATGGCTCAGATTCATTTAGATCAAGGGGTGAGAATAAATGTGCATTTAATTCTCACTTTCTATTTTTTAACTCACCCATTAAATAAAGTACCCACATTGTACTTTATGTTTAAAGTCACTTTTCACTTTATAATTTAACATTGACTTTACCACTTATAAAGTCACTTTCACTTTATAAAGTTACACTTACAAAAAGAATTATTTTGGACACTTTTCCCTAGGTAGAGACTAACCCATGGGAAACTACTTGTCCAAGGTACATGAAAAATCAACACTCCCTCTTACCGAGGAAAGTGTTTCTCACCACACCCATCTTGTCCTTGAAATGGACATTTTTGCCTCTTGGCAAAGACTTTGTGAGAACATCGACCACTTGCTCATCTGTTGGTATATACTCCAGCTTCACTGCCCCCTTCTAAACATAGTCCCTGATGAAATGATATCTGATGTCAATGTGTTTTGACTTGTCATGAAACACTAGATTTTTCATGAGTTTAATGCAACTTTGATTATCACATTGAATAACCGTCGGTCTCAACTCTTCATCAAATAGGCCATACAACAAAATACGAAGCCAACTGGCCTCACAACTAGCCTGGCTAGCAACCATATACTCAGCTTCATGGAGCTCAAAGCAACTGACTTTTGCTTTCTACTGAACCACGACACAACTGCCAAACCCAATCTGAAGCAACACCCTGAAGTGCTTTTCCTGTCAGAAGCACACCCTAATCTGAATCTGTGAAACTTGCCAACCTCACTCCATCTCCCTGCCTATAGTCCAAACCATAATCAACAGTCCCCTACACGTAACGAAGAATGTGCTTTGCAGCTACCCAATGCACCCTCCTAGGCTCAACCATGAATTGGCTAAGTGTGTTCACTACAAAGCGTATATCTGACCTAGTGTTGACCAGATACATCAAGGGCCCAATAACCTTCCTATACAATGTGGGATCCGCCAAACTAGAATTTGAAGCATGAAGCTTCTTCAAGTTGGTGATCATAGGTGTAGACATGGGTCTACAGTTTGCCACGTGAGATCTGCTCAACTCATCCACAACATATTGCCCCTGCCCTAGAAAGATATGCCCCTTCCCTTCCACACCTCAAGCCCCAAAAAGTAATGCATCAGTGCAATGTCCTTCATCTCGAATTCCATAGCAAGATCCTCCTTGCAACCACTAACCAGTCTCTTTGCCCTAGTAATGAACAAGTCATCAACATACAACACAAGGATGAGCGGATCATCCCCTACAACAATGTAGTATAGGTTCGGATCTACATCACTCTTTGTGAAACCCATCTGTTGCAAGTAAGTATCAATCCTCGAATACCAAGCTCTCAGAGCTTGCTTAAGTCCGTAGAGTGCTCGCCTCAACCGGCATACATGGGTCTCCTGCCCAAGTACCTCAAAGCCTTGTTGCTGCTCAACATACACCTCCTCCTCCATAATTTCGTTTAGAAATGTGGTCTTCACATCCATTTGATGTATTTGCCAACCCATTTCTACAACAATAGAAATAAGGGACCAGATAGAAGTGTACCGACCTACAGGGGAGAAGGTCTCATCATATTCAACTCCCTCTATTTGTGAGAACCCTCTAGCCACAAACCTCGCCTTGAACTTCTCAATGTTGCAATCCGCAGCATGCTTGATCTTGTAGAGCCACCTGCAAATCATAACTGACTTGTCCATAGGCCTAGGCACCACTTCCCAGACATTGTTCTTAATGATAGAGGCATACTCCTCCACCATAGCCTCTCTCCATACCTCCTGGTGGCAACCTCCTCATAACTAGTAGGCTCAGAGTCAAAATGCTAGTAGCCTTGGCTACATAATTGCAAAACCGCTCAGGTGGCACACTCTCCCTATTCACCCTTTCCGGAGGACCAGCGAATTCCGCTTCCTTCAAGGTGTCTTGAAGCCACTTGGGCCTTCTCTTCCCTGAAGAAGCTTCCCCATAGGGAACCTCATCCTTTGCCCCTGAGTCTGGTGAACTTGAAGGTATGCCAACGAACCCTGGTGTGCCTGTACCAACACCTATCCTCGAAGAACTTTTACTAGCACTTGTGCCTGTGTTGGTTGAAGTGCCATGCGAACTCTATACCAGTGGACTCCCTAAAGAAGCGCTCGGTGAACTCGCCATTGGTGCCCCAGATGTCGCTGACACTGAAGTACCTCCTGTACCAGTTGATCTAGAACCCTGAGGTCCTGCTCCCTATACCTGACCTCCCTGCGGAGGAGAAGTCTGTGACTTTCTCTCATCATACTCCCATTATCTCTGATAGGTCCTCTAATGAAGATCTGATAGGCCTTCAAAGTCTCGTTGTAACCCATAAAGATACCCTTCTCTGCCATGGGTTCCAACTTTGTCCTCTGCTCCTTCGGGATATAAGAATATGTGAGACATCCAAAGATACGAAGATGTCCCACATGAGGCTTCTCTCGAGTGAAAGTGTCCTTCGGAGTCATATTCCCCAATACTCTGTGAGAACTTCTGTCTAGAAGATAAACAACAGTATTGCAGGCCTTAGTCCACAAAAACAAAAGCAACCCCTGATCATGAATCATCGCTCTAGCAACCCCAACAATAGCTCTGTTCTTCCTTTCAGACACCCCACTTTGTTGGGGGTTGTAAGGAACCATGAACTCTCTCCTAATGCCCTCCTATGCACAAAAGTCAGAAAACCCACCATCGGTGAACTCACCACCATTGTCTGACCTCAAGACTCGAATCTTCCTACCTGTCTTCTTTTCCGCAAGAGCTTTGAACTCTTCAAAGCGACTGAAGACCTCACCCTTGGTCTTCAGGAAATATATCCAAGTCCTCCTAGAGTAGTAATCAATGAATATAACATAATACTCATAACCACCCAAAGACACATGAGACATATGACCACTAACATTAGTATGAATCAAGTCTAGTATACCTGTAGATCTACTGTCGCTCGCTGAGAATAGTAACTTGGTGTACTTGCCAAAAACACACCCTTTGCAGACCTCATAATGCTCAACACTGAAATCAAGAACTTCAATAGTGATCTCCCTCAGTACTCTCAAAGCTCCATGATGCATATGCACCATCCTTTGGTGCCATAATTCACACAAGTCTCTACTGTTGGTGGTACTAGTGTGAGTGCTACCAGATGTGCTACTCATCAATGCTCCTGCCTACTGAAAAATGAACTTGTAGAGTTTCTCAGAGCGGACTCCAATCACTTTGGCCGAAGTGATGAAAGCTCCCATGGGATGCATGAATACTTGCCCTCCTGAGAAAGTGATGTCAATCCCCTTCTCCTCCATAGCAGACATTGAAATCAAGTTCTTCTTCATCATCGAAACATGCAAATCATCCATGACCTTTAAAGGAGGCAAAGACTCCCTCTCAAAGGTCACAACCCCCACACCAACAACTCTCATAGTGCGGTCATCTCCTAGTACAATCTCAATATCAAGTGCCCTCTTTGCAAGCTCTGAAAAGAACTCCCGCACACCTGCCTTATGGCAGGAAGCTTCGCTGTCTATGTACCACACATCAGATGATGTACTACTACTAGATGTAGAAGTAATAAATGCAAAGTCTTGGTCAAATTGTGAGGCAAATTGCTCCACTTTTGATGAAGCTACAATACCCTTCTTCCCCTTGTTCCTCCTCTTAGGACGCGTAACAACATAGTGTCCCATATTCTGACATGCCCAACATTTGACTTTGGACATATCCGTATCTTTCTTCTTCTTCTTCTCCTTTCCCTTAGCCCCATCTGATGAGGCCCCTTTCTTGGCCTTCCCTTTGTTCTTCCCCTTGGATGTCAAGACTACATCCTCCTCATCTGCTATCTTCACCCCACCACTGTAAGTCTTCCGTATCTCATGCTGCAATCTGTCCCAATTGGGAAGATTCCCCCTAGAGGTAACAACATCTCCAAAGACCTCCCAAGGCTTAGGAAGTCCCGCTACAACTATCTTGACTAACTCTGTGGGTACAACTGCCTCACCAATAGCAGTCAAATCATCACTTACCTGTTTCACCCTGCCAAGATAATGAATTACACTTTCAACATTTGTCATCCTAATGTTCTTTAATTGTTCCTTGAGTACCATCTTCCTGCTCTTATTGGTACTTTGATAGAGAGTGGTTAGAGTTGTCCACATCTGATATGCATATGTGTTTCCTCTCACTTGAGGAACCACATGATCCTTTAGAATGTCCATCAAAATCCTTTTTGCCTTTGCATTATTTTTTGTGAATTCAACAAGTTCATCTGCAGCAGTAGGAGGTACAACCACTTGCCGCACTATGTGCCAAATTGCTGCCTTCTCAAACACTATCTGGATTCTGTCATTCCAAATGACATAGTTGGATATCCCATCCAGTCTGTCCTCTATCCCTAAGAACATGGCCATGACTGCTGTCCAAAATTTACAAAACCAAGAAAATGGAGAAATGAACTTTCCAGCACACCTTGATGTCCCAAAAGTTCAATCTGTGTGAAATTTCACCTTGCGGTCCCAATATATCAGTTTGCTGTCCAAAAATTCAGTTTGTTGTCCAAATCATTGTTTGCTGTCCCAAACTACTATCTGCTATTCAAATTGCAATTTTCAGCCTGTAGTCCTGATACCATGTTGAAATTTGATGACTAAAAAGTTTCCTGCAATCCCAACTTGGTTTTCATTTCACCTTATCACTCACATTTAGTTAAATGCCCTTCTCCATTCAACATATAAAATTCTGGAAATGAATTTTTTAGATTAAAACACATGGGACTGTCAACACATGTTGAAAATAAATATGGACATAAACAACGCAGCAATACACATAAAAATACACACAGATTTTTGGTCAATTTAGACCCAGGAAAAACCCCTTCAATTTTCTTTGGGGAAAACCTGTTAGAGAGCTCTTCAAATTTATTTATCTTTCAAGTTCAGGGAAAATACATTTGCAAAACAAAATAGTAAAATACAACTTATCTCTTTAGCCCAAAACTCCTTGAAAACCATGCCCACTTTGCCTCGATTTTCATGCCCACTTGAAGTTGAAAATATGTACTGTACGGATATGAATGTACGAACTGTACTGTATGGATTCCGTACGGATTTTTTTTTTTCAAAATTTTCTCAAAAACTTCTCTCGAATGGTGTGCAACTCACAACATTAAATGCTATTTGTACTATACCTTTTGCTATCTTCTATGCCTCGATTTTCGTGCCCAGCTTTGCCCATAAATCACTCCTTCAACTTGCTGCAACAAATTTCTCCTTCAGAACTTTTCTCCAGCTCTTAGCCTCCCTTTTCCAATCTGCTCATGAAGAATGAATGCAGTCTCTCTTTTCTTTTCCCCCTTTTGTTTCCCTAAATGATTTTTGGGCAACCCTAAGATCTAATGGCTTAGATTCATTTAGATCAAGGGATGAGAATAAATGTGCATTTAATTCTCACTTTCTATTTTTTAACTCACCCATTAAATAAAGTAGCCACATTGTACTTTATGTCTAAAGTCACTTTTCACATTATAATTTAACATTGACTTTACCACTTATAAAGTCACTTTCACTTTATAAGGTCACACTTAGGAAAATAATTATTTTGGACACTTTTCCCTAGGTAGAGAATAACCCATGGGAAACCACTTGTCCAAGGTACATTAAAAATCAACAAAATGAGTCGATTGAAAGCTGGTTGATTCAAATTCATGTTGACTAAGTCAAATTCATGAATTCAGTAGACATTGTACTCGTGATTTCAAATTGTGAGTCAAGGACAGATCATGCTAGTTTGTCTATAAAAGCAATTTTTTGTGGGTTCTCTCATTTTTTTTCTGTCTGTTTGAGCAGTTTCTTCTCTACCTGACTGCAAATCACATCCACCGTCACCACTGGACATTTATTTGTATCTTTATTTTTGTACTAGCAGAGTATTTCTTGGTTTATTCCTGATTCAATTCAAAGTCATTGCTCTTTTGTTGAGCCAATATTTTGCTAATACCAAGTCCTGTAACATTGCTATTTATTATTCCTCTAGGGTCAGTCTGAGGTTTGTTAATGTCCCCAATGGATTATTGCCCACGAGATGATGGGATAGCCTATCCAACCTCATAGGCTATAGTCTTGATAAAGGAGGAGAAACTAAATTATCCAATGTTTGGGGCAAAATTAGGTAGATTTTGGGTCGGTTGGGGCAAAAAGCCCAAATTTGGGGGTTGCACTTGCAACCCCTCACATTAGATGAAACCCCATGGAGAAATCTATAAATAAAGAAGAGTTGGAGACATTTAGGATCATCTATTTGGATTTGATATCTTTGTGGGTTTAAAACCCCTTATACTTGATTTGCTTTGGTGGAGCTGATCCTACCCTATCTTAGACACACTCTTTTCTTTGTTTTGGCATATGTCTTTGGATAAATTTTGGTTGGGTTTGAGGATTGAAGATTTTTACCTTGTCTAGCACAACAATAGTTTCGAAGGATCTCTGTTTAGGTTTGGTAAGAAAGAAGCAATTTTCTGTGATTTCTAAGGTGAACAACAGACACACATTTGAGCTTTTTTGATTGGCCGCAGCCACAGGCCAAAACCATGTTGCAGAGCTTGAGAAGAATTGCAGAGGCACACTGGTAAATCATTGAAAGATAACATCTTTGTGGCAGTGAAGTTATTGAAGGAAAAAGTAGGGTTCTTGTCCATGGCACCAAAGCAAACCAGCGAAGTCTTTATCATCTATCTAGCCAACAAGACTGGGTCAAGCAATGAAGATTTAGTACGTAGAGTTGACATGAAGTTTGGAGGGGCATCCTACATGAGTATTTAAGGGCTATTGTTACCCACCAGGAACAAGACTTGGACTTTTGTTTCAGTAAGCTCATAACAACACAGTGAATTAATTAGTATAGAAACACTAGGATTTTGTTAAGACTTGCATAACTTACAGTGGAATAAATTAGTGACATTCCAAATCATTTCTATATTGGTGGATTATTGGTTGGATAAGTTGATGTTCATTATGTAGACAACCTTGTTTTTATGGTGTTTGTTAAAGAACTATATTGCTATTAAAACTCTCTATATTCGTGCAGTCAATAGAAGAAAATCCACTATTATATGAACGTGTACAGTTGTTACAAAATCGTCACTGATTTATTTGGTGAAACCTAGTCAACATTAGAGTCCTAAGGGCAAAAAATCACCCTAGGACATTATAGTGGTATCAAAGCTGTAAATCCTACTAGCTTGTGAGTGTATGAGCCTTGTATGCTTATAGGGGATACAATAATGTTACAATCAGAAAGAAAAGAAAACTGCAGTACAACCATGGGGGATAGGGAAGAAGTGGAGGACTAGATCTCAGTGATTTATTACATGTGCTAATTCATGCATAGACAAAAATAACTAATTTGTTAATACAAGGGTAGCAACGAGCAAATGACACAACTCATACAGGCCATAAACGACCTTGGTAATAATATGACTAATGGTTTGAATGCTGGTAATAGGACTAACATTGAAGGGGGCAGCAACCATAATGTTAGTTTTAGATAACAATGGTATGTTTTATACTTAGCACAATTTACTTCAATGTTCCTTAGCAGCTCAATAACAGTTTCCAATTATTTCCAGTAGCAATCACATCAACGGTCAACCATTAATAACATTGACAATAAATGCATATAGAACATAAAAACAAATGCAAAAGACAAGCCAAGACAAGAGGACATTGGATTTTGCGGATGCAAGGGAAAAACTGTTTAATCAAATCTTCTTATTATTATTCAATAGTTCAGTAGAGAGAGTACAAAAGTCTAATAGACTAGCCCAATACAAAGTCAAATCAGCCCTGTCAAATTCTGCAGTCAACTGCAATCAAACTTCAGCCCTAACCAGAAAGTCAATGCTGGTCAAACCAACAGCAAGTTACCTCATTTGAAACTCGGTCAAAGGCAGATCAATTCGGCCTCCATCAAGGGTCAAAGTCAACCCAAAACAGTCCCCCAAACATTCGTGTAACTCAATCATACAAAAGTCAGCTTTGCGGTCAAATAGCCCAGTGATCAATGCTGGTCAACAATCCCAAACATCTCGAAATTTGTGCCAATTAATGCAGCCTCAAGAGAGCGAAATTTTGCCTCCAAAACAAAGTCAAATTTGGTCAAAACAACAAGGGTCAAAGTTTGTCAATATTCTGAAAAACAGTCCTCCTAGCCTCACGTGTGAGAGAGAGAAGATCCCTTAGCTGTACGAACCAATCTGTTGAAGAGAGAGAAGAATCGTTGAGTGAATGATGTCTAAATGAGTAGAGATTCCTCTTCTATTTATACACTTTGATGTGGGTGAAGAGACACATCTATTGGTCTTCTTGAGCCTACATTAAGCCGAGGTTGACCTGAACAATTTGTACATGAGAGAGAATAAATTCAAAATCACACTTCTGCATGTCTGAATGAGATGATCTTTATATCAATCTTGGACCTCTCGAAAAGAGGAATACAATGTAATAATCATATCCATCATTTGAGCTGTCCCAAGGTGGAATTTGGCCCTAGTTTCTAATTTTAACACACCCTCTCAACTAGGGAGAATTCCACTTACCAATCCATTTGTCATCATCATGCCATGTACCCTCTGCTCTACTCTGCTTTGCTGAACCATGAAGTAATAATGAAGAAGTGATCGAGAGTGACTCACAAGACCTTACCACTCTCCATTGACAGAAGTTAGTCCTTGATCCTAGATCAAGTTGTTGAACACCATGCATCCTAGTCATAGGGAGTACAATAGTACACGAAGCATCCATTGGTAGTGCTATGGTCCCTAACCACTTTTCCCAACTCATTGGCCAGATGAGAGGTATTTATCATGAGTCCCGAACATCATGGGTAGGATGTGTGCTAGGGCATCAACAGGAGAAGGTGAACCTTTCATCCTATTCATATGCCATAGGAGAAGGTGAACCACTCATCCTATGCATATGTCAATTGTAGGGGAAGGTGAATCACTCACCCTACATGCATGTGTCTGCAATCATAGGGGAAGGTGAACCACTCACCCTACACACATGTCAACCATCATGGGGTATCACAGGGGAAGGTGAACCACTCACCCTGTACATAGTGCACAATTAGGGGAAGGTGAACCACTCACCTTATGGTTGCTCATAGCTCCAAGAAGTACCCCAAGCCCTCAAGAGCTCCAAGCCTTTGTGAGAATGTCTACGACCTGCTCATCCGTCTTGATGCATTGGAGCTTTATGGCTCCCCGTTGTACCATATCCCAGATAAAGTGATATCAATGTTCTTGGAGCGGTTGTGGAACACGGGATTTTCCGAAAGGAGAATCCCACTCTGGTTGTCACAGAAGATCACTGTGGTATCTAACACGTGCTCAAATAGCTTACTGAAGAGCTTCCTCAACCAAACAACTTTACAACAGGCCATACTAGCAACAATGTATTCGTCGTTGGCAGTGCTTAAAGCAACCAATTTCTGCTTTTTGCTCATCCAAGATATTGAAGCAAACCCCAAAGAGAAGCAACACCTAGATGTGCTCTTATGATCCACCACACTGCCACCCCAATCAACATCTGTATATCCATGCAACCTTAAATTCCTGACAGTGTATCTCAGTTCATAGTGGATTGTGCCCTGGAGATATCTCAAGAGATTCTTAGCAGCAATCCAAAGAATGCGATGAGGCTTGACAATAAATTGACTCAACGTCTTCATAGTGAAGCATATGTTAGGACGAGAGTTTAGTAAGAACATCAGGGCCCCCTAAGTTGTCGATACTCGGAAGGGTTCGCTAATCTAGGCCCAACAACACTTCCACATAGCTTCTTGAAGTTGAGTTCCATCAGAGTAGACAAGGACTTGCAATCCACCATCCCACCTCTCTCAAGTAGCTTCACAATGTATTTTCCTTGAGAAAAGAAGATCTCACTTGGCTTTTGCCAGACCTCCAGCCCAAGGAAGTAGTGCATCAGTCCTAGGTCCACCATCTCGAATTTGGAATCCAATTCCCTCTTGCATTGATAAATGAGGGGTCATCAATTATCAGAAAGAGATCATCCACATAAAGGACCAGAATGAGAGGCTTGTCCTTTTCAATCTTGAAGTATAGGTTTGAGTCAACATCGCTCCTTGTAAGTCCCAGCGTCATAAGATAGCTATCAATCCTCTCATACCAAGCCCTAGGGGCTTGCTTCAACCCATAGAGAGGTTTTTTCAACTTGCATACATGTCTTACGATCTTGAACTTCGAACCCCTTGGGTTGTTCTACATAAACTTCCTCCGTAAGCGAGCCATGCAAGAAAGCAGTTTTAACATCCATTTGGTGTAGGCTCCATCCTTGAGAGGCAACAAGGGCTATCATTGAACGGGTAGTGGTATATCGGGCAACCGGTGCAAATATCTCATCATAGTCTACTCCTTCCTTTTGAGAGAAGCCCCGAGCAACGAACCTGGCCTTGAACTCTTTTAGCACTCCCATCAACTTCATGGTTGATTTGTAAAGCCATTTTGAAGTGATAGGAACCACATCCCAAACATCATTCTTCATGATTGGTTCATATTCCTCATTCATCGCATCTTTCCAGACTTGGTGCTTCACGGCATCTTCGAATGTACATGGCTCAGATTGAACTATGGTACTCATAGCAGCTAAGTACCCTTGGTACATGTTTGACTTCTTGCTTTCATGAAATGTCCCCTTGGTGCAACATGTCTCTTAGCATCTTCAAGAGTATCTTTGAGCCACAAAGGTCTTTTTCTTGAAGCAGAGGGATCATTAGGAGGTAGATCAATGAGATCCATTGGACCTTCAACATCGGGCATGCGATCATTTGTAGAAGATTCATCCTGGTTTCCTGCATCTTCATCATTGTCCTTCATAGGGATAGGAAGGTCTCAAGCTTTCCCAAGGGCAGAATCTTCATCGAAAGTGACATCATGACTTATTTCCACTTCTTTTTGACCAGGCACATAGTTTCTATATGCCTTCGAAGTTTCATTATAGTCCACAAATGTTCCTTCCTTCCCAGATGCATCTAGCTTGTTTCTTTTCTCTTTCGGCACATGAAATTATACAGGACAACCAAAAACTCTAAAATGAGAAACATCAGGTTTCTTACCGGTGAAGACTTCTTTGGATGTCTTGAAGTCCAATGCTTGATGCAAGCATCTATTTTGAACATACACAACGGTGTTGGTAGCTTCTCCCCATAAGAACTTCGGTAGGCCTTGGTCATGAAGCATGGCACAGGTGGCTTCTATGATAAGTTCAATTCTTCCTTTCGACAACTCCATTTTGCTTAGGAATATATATAGTAGTGGTCTCCCTCTTAATGTTAACCTCTCTACAATAATCATTGATTTCATTTGGTTCATATTCGGTTCCATTATTGGTCCTCAATATTTTGATCTTCTTCCCTGTTTGATTCTCGACCAAGGCTTTGAAAGAGTGGAACCATTTGAACACTTTGTCCTTCTTCATTAAGAAATAGATCCATGTTTTGCGAGAGAAGTCATCCACAAAAATTGCATAGTAAAAATATCCTCCCAAAGATGTCACGGGCAACATATTAGATCAGAATGGACCAATTGAAGAATATCGGTAGTTTGAATTTCACTTGAAGGGAATGGTCCCCTTGTATGTTTCCCAGCTGCACAACCTTGGCAAACTCCCTCATGATCTAAGTTGAATTCGGGCATACCTGTGACTATCTTCCTTACATCAGGTGAGGCTTTGTAATGAAGGTGAGCAAATCTTCGGTGCCATAATTTAGATTGAAGAGAAGTATCACAAGTCATTGTTCCCAAAGGACTTCCTCCAACCTAATAGAGACCTTCAACCCCAAATCCAAGTGTAAATGCATTTTTCTGGTTCCTTTGCCAAACACGTACCTTCCCATCAATGAATGTCACCTTGAAACCTTTATCTTCCATCGCAGAAATAGAGACCAGGTTTTTTTCAGACCAGGTACATACAACATTTCTTGTAAATGAAGGGTTTGACCTTGATTTAAGTGAAGAGTGACAATCCCAATCCCTTTCAGGGGGTAGGTAGCATTGTCCCCAAGTATGATCTCCATATTTGTTTTCTTGTCAACCAAGTTTGAGAGGGCCTCCTTGTACCCAATGAAGTGCCTTGAGGCACGACTATCAATCAACCAATGATCTAATGTATCTGGAGGAGAAGCGGTGGTGAGGACAGAAATAAGATAAAATTCTTTTTGCTTATTTACAACATTAGTTTCTTTATACCTGGAGTTTCTCGGCTTCTTGGGAGGATGATCATTTTCATATCGAGCATTGAGAGCATTCCTCTTTCCTTTGTTGTTGAACCTGTTGTTCCTTTTATTGCCATTACCTTTGTAGTTGTTGTTGCCATCATCCCCTGGAGTATCCTTCTTGTGAGGACACTCTCTAGGAAAGTGGCCAAACCTATTGTAGTTGAAGCATTTCCCCTTTCTTCCTTCTTTGAATCTTGGCTTAAACCCTTGACCTTGTCTTCTTGGACTAGCATTGTTCTTCCTTCTATCATGAGCGGAGAAGGTGGTAGGATTATTTCCATTTGAGGGCTTGTCTCTTTCCATCATCCTTATTTCTTCCTGAGTGCATCTAGCCAATAATTCATTAAATCCCGAAATCCTGTCATTGTTGAGGATGGTAGTGTTAAACACTTCCCATTCTCTTGTAAGGCGTCCAAGTGCAATAAGAGTGAGCTCCTTGTCACCAACAACTTCTCCAATAGATAGGAGATCATTCTTGATTTCGGTAATCCTCATGAAGTAGGATTGAATGGACTCTCCTCTATCCAATTTGATGTCTTTCAACTTGTTCTTGAGAAAGAGAACTTGATTTGCATTATTTACTTTGAACATCCCAACCATCTTGTCATACATCTCCTTAGATGTTTCCAAGTGAGAGATATAGGCAACCAAAGGTTTGTGAATAGAATAAAAAATAATTTTCTTAGCTTTTACTTCACCTTTCTTGTCCTTTGTTTTTGTAGCAGCGAGTGCATTTGAAGGAGGCTCCTCCACTCTCCCTTTGACATTGTCCATAGCATCATTTTCTTCCAAAGTCAAATCCAGAGACATCTTCCATGCATGATAGTTAGATTTGTCCTTAAGCTTGTCCTCAGATTTTAAGTAAGATGTAGTCGTCATTGAGGCAATCTTCAAATTCCTATCCAACAACTTTCCTTATTGATTGCTTTTCTCACTTTTGCTTGGGCTTTGTCTTCACTTGAGCTCTGATACCATGTTAATTTTAGATAACAATGGTATGTTCTATGCTTAGCGCAATTTACTTCAATGTTCCTTAGCAACTCAATAACAATTTCCAATTATTTCCAGTGGCAATCACATCAACCATTAATCACATTGACAGAAAATGCAGATAGAACATAAAAACAAATGCAAAAGACAAGCCAAGACAAGAGGACATCAGATTTGGCGGATGCTAAGGAAAAACCCCAATGTGGGGAAAACCCTGTGATCAAATCTTCTTATTATTATTCAATAGTTCAGCAGAGAGAGAGTACAAAAGTCAAATAGACTAGCCCAATACAAAGTCAAATCAACCTTGTCAAATTCTGCAGTCAATTGCAGTCAAACTTTAGCCCTAACCAGAAAGTCAATGTTGGTCAAATCAGCAGCAAGTCACCTCCTTTGAAGCTCAGTCAAAGGTAGATCAATTTGGCCTCCATCAAGGGTCAAAGTCAACTCAAAACAAGCCCTCAAACACTGGTCAAATTTGTCAAACATAAGTCAGCTTTGCGGTCAAACATCCCAATGGTCAACGCTGGTCAAACAGTCTCAAACACCTCGAAATCTGTTCTAATTAATACGGCCTCAAGAGAGCGAAATTCTGCCTCCAAAATGCAGTCAAACTTTGGTCAAAACAACAAGGGTCAACATTGGTCAATAGTATGAAAAACTTGGTTCTATTTTAGCCCAGAAAAACAGTCCTCCTAGCCACATGTGTGTGAGAGAGAGATAGAAGATCCCTTAGCTGTACGAACCAATCTGTTGAAGAGAGAATAATGGTTGAGTGAATGATGTCCAAATGAGGAGAGAGGTCTCTTCTATTTATACACTTTGATGTGGGTGAAGAGACACATCTATTGGGCTTCTTGAGCCTACATTACACTGAGGCCAACCTCAACAATTTGTACATGAGAGAGAATAAATTCAAAATCACACTTCTGCTTGTCCGAATGAGATTATATTTATATCAATCTTGGACGTCTCGAAAAGAGGAATCCAATGCAATAAGCATCTCCATCATATGAGTTGTCCCAAGGTGGATTTTGGTCCTAGTTGCTAATTTTAACACATAATCCTCGCACAATCAATACTTTTGCACTGTGTAATGCAAGGGCAACCAATGGAAGTAACCATAGACCCTCATTTCCTCGGTTTTTGGACAATCATCCAACCACAACTCAAGGAGTAGTAGAACAAGTTGGACTCTTTAATGAGTACTTTTGGGAGTATGCAACACTAGAGGAAAATACATGAGAAGGCATATCTTTCCGAGAATACAACAACATAAAATACTAAAATAGACTCAGGGAACAACGAAATTAGGATTTGATGCGCAAGGTAGAAACACTGCCCATGCCCTCTTTTAATGGGTCATCAAAATGCTCAGAAAGGGCTTGGTTACAAAAGTTGGACACCTATTTTCGACTTAATCCCATGCAAGAAGCAAATATTATCCAATTTGCCACTTTACATTTGGAAGGGGAAGCGCATGAATGGTGGTACCATGGACTGGGCACCTTTGGACACTCCAGCACAACATCTTATATGGAGTTCACCCAAAGTTTGATAGAGTGTTTTGATTAGAAGGATCTTGATATACATTTTAGAGAATTGGCACAAACCAAACAGATAGGGACACTAGACGAGTACATTGCAGAATTCGAATGGACAACAGTAATTGCGATAGGCCTCTTGGAGCATAGGCGGGTCATTCTCTTCAAAGAAGGTCTCATTGAACCATTACTCGAATGGGTCAAGGCCTTCAAACCTACCACATTATCGGAGGCCATCACCAAGACTTGAGATATGGGAGGTGCAACACTAAAAGTGAAGACTCCATTCATACCACAAGTCCTTGCAAAAGATAAGGGCAAGAGGACATCTCTGAATGACGAAACTAAGAAGGATTGGTTGGATGAAGAAGATCGAAATAAGCTTAGAAGAAAGCTCTCTTTCACTTGTAAAAAACCATGGGAACTTGATCACCGATGTTTGTGAAAAGGGAAAGATTCACTACATTGAAGAACTGCTCGATAGTGACAATGAGAGTGATACAACATAGACACCAAGCAAGGAGTCTAGCATTTATGAAGAAGCACCATCCATGAAAGAGGCTAAGAAGTCACATTCGAGAATTGAAGGAGGTACTATTGCCACTCTCTTAGGAGTCTTTAAATATCACACCTTCAAAATCAAGGGTGTTATACAAGGGAAACTAATCATACCATTGATTGATTGTGGAGCAACGTACAACTTCACCAGTGCAGTTGTAGTGGTAAGAAGAGGCATCCCTGCCCAAGACTTTGAAGTGAGGGCAATTGATGGGTATCATATGACATGCACACATGTAGTTTCATTTTTGAGCGTCGCACTAGGTAAGTATACACTTACTGATGATTTTTATGCGATAGAATTGGCAGATACTAATGTGTCGTTGGGAGTACAATGGTTGTACTCACTAGGGAGAGTTGTAATGGACTAGCAAGACATGGAGATAGAATTTTGAGATCCAAATGGCAACAAGGTACTAAGAGGCATGACCAATGGTGCCCCCCCCCCCGAGTTGTAACAACCAAGCAAATGGAGGTCACACCCAAGCAAAGCGAAGTCACTTGCATGACAACCTATAGAAATACAAGCCCCAAATCATCAAGTAGCAACTTACAATTTTATGAGATGGGGTGCAAAGAGAATGTTGAACTTGACTTATGCACATTCTTAAGGGATTGGAGAGCCCACTTAGTGGAATACTCCAAAAATAAGTTTTCCTGCGAATTGTTGGAAGTACTCATCCATGATGACATGTACAAGATAGATGATGAGATCATCTTCTATGAAGATTAGATATATTTTGTCCCTGGATATGCACTCAGGTAAAATCTCATTAGAACTTCACATGACATACCAGGTGAAGGCATGTTGGAGCTTCACCCTCAAATCATAAATCACACACATATGGAACAAAAAGAGGGCGACAATAGGTCAAAGACATATGGCAAGGACCCCAGAGGAAATCTGATCATATCAACAAACTCTTCTGAAGTTGAGGGCAATCTTATAAAAGGAGGAAACACAAGGTACATTAACTATAAGAAGCACCATCAAAAGCATGAATACAAGCATGTGGCAATGGAAATAAACAATGAAAATGCTAAGTTCTACTCGCACAAATTTTTTGCTCCATATAAGGCCATTGTTTACGGGGTTAGGAAGCAAAGGCCACTGATTTTCTAGGAGGATCCCATGTCCTTGAATTATTTGCCAAACTTTGTTATATAAGTGATGTAGTTCGCTGTGCTGCAAATTATTTTTGGATAAGAAATGCTATGAAAAAGAAAAGTTTGGTCAATAAGAATGAGAGGTTTTTCATCTCTGAAAACAAAAAAGAAAACAAGGCACTTGCAAGTGATGTGAAGACAACAATCAAATATAGGCGTCATGAGGAAATTACTGCAAGCTTTTATCTCCAACAAAGGGATCAATTTTATGCCACTTATTATTAGTACCATGAAAGATTGTTGCTACACCAGGAGAAATAAAATCTACATCAAAAACAATATACAACTTTGTTTTTTCCACTTATGATCCAGTAAGAGAGAACAACTATTGCATGATGATATTTCTCACCAGCATTATGATCATCAGATTGTAAAAGGAAAAGGGGAGTGCTGGTATGCTCAGTATCATAGATGTGAGGCACCTAGACATGCCATTTCTTGAGGGCAAGCAATGTCAGGAAGGGGGCACTGTAATGTCCCTAATGGATTAATTGTTCACGGGAGCACAAAATAGCCTATCCAACCCCATAAGCTATAGTCATGATAAAAGGGGAAACCCAAATATCCAATGTTTGGGGCAACATTGGGTAGGTAGATTTTGAGTTGGTCGGGGAAAAAAGCCCAAATTTGGGGGTTGCACTTGGAACCCCTCACATTAGATGAAACCCCATGGAGAAATCTATAAATAAGGCAGAGTTGGAGTCATTTAGGATCAACGATTTGGATTTGATATCTCTATTTTCTTGAGCTAAGGCTCTGTGGGTTTAAGACCAATTATTCTTGATGAGCTTCAGTGGAGGTGATTACCTTACCTAGACACACTCTTTTCCTTGTTTTGTCAGGTATTTGGAACAATTATGGTTGGGTTTGAGGCAATGTTGCACGAAGTGGGAGCGAAGCGGAAGCGCGGAGCGCGGAAGCGTCATTTTCCAAAAATCTAGGAAGCGAAGCGTCCGCGGAAGCGTCTGCTATATATATATATATTTTTTATATTTTTTTTTGCATTTATACTCAAAACAAACATCCCAAATACCAAATTAATTGTAGAAGACATGAAAACATGCATATTTTTGCATAAATCAAGATAGATATGGCATCCATGATTCCATTGTAGTTACTAGTATGTACAACAATCATCTATATTCTAGCTATTACAAACATACATCAAATTTTTAAGCATATTATAAAACATAAAACATTTAAGCATATTATAAAACATAAAACATAGAGCATATTATGATTTATCTAGCAAGTGAGCAACTGTCAACATTTGTCATGTCCAAAATTCAAATAATAATGTTTACAAAATATGTCACTTGGTCACCGCCAAGCCAAAAAGGTTCAAAATTCAAATTCACAAGTCTACAAGTCTAATGAGTAATCTATGACAAAAAGTAGTAGATTGTGAATATATCTACTAATCTCTCCTCCTTCCAGCACGAATAGAACGTGGTGGCGGGCCTCCACGTGGTGGCAATGAAGAAGATGGTGCCTCTGGAAGTCGTGGCACTGAAACTGATGAAGAAGAACCCCCTGCTGTTGGTGTTGAAACATGGAACCTAGGAGTAGGAACCAAGGGACCAGATGGGGGTGGTGGCATATCAACACGGTCATCATCATCCTAGAATCGCTCAAAAAATTCATGCAAAAAAAAAAAACACTAGTTAACAAAAAAATTAAAAACATGAATTAGAGAAATGCTTTATAAGGGAAAATTGGAAAATTCATACCACAATGGACATACCTGGATAAGAGCATCCTCTAATTGCTCTAGTTGCAACACTCCATCCTCCAAATTGGGCTCCTCTGGATTCTTGTCCCAAATCAACAAGTCTTTATTAGTCTTTGCATCTTCACAGTAATGGGACAACAATCGCAAGTTGTAATGAACATAAACCAAGCTCTCTGCCCGGTCTAAA
>APFE031738687.1:4951-15783 GCA_000404065.3 Pinus taeda
CCCATTTACCCATTTGTAACTAACTGTGGTCCCTTCATTAATTGTGGGTTAACCACTTACAAATATTAATATGGGCTTTATTGACTCTTGACTATGACGTGATCCCATGACATGAATAAGGGGGTTAGGGTGGGACCCTAACACTAAGTGGATCATCAAATACTTAGAGAAGAGGAACAAATAGCTTGAAGACCAGCAGGAGATCATGGAGTTGCAAAACATCCGCGAGAATCGCCGAGCTGCCCAACAGAGGAGGATTGAGCTCACTTCATTGGAGCAAGTGATTAACGATGATCGGGAGTCTTGGCTTTTGTGAATCAACATACACCTAGAGCGACTGCCAGAAAAGGCTGACAAGGACAAATCTTTATTGAGGCATATGGTTTTCCATTACAGGGCACACAATATGAGTTCCAAGGCTCGGATAAGGAATCTGAAAGCAAAACTAAGTAAGGCAACAAAGAAGCAAAAGAGGAAAAAGGAGCATGATCGCCTTCGGATATTGGAAGAAGCCTCTTTAGTTCAGCATGACACTTGATAGGGAAGGTACAACCCAAATTTCAAGAAATTTGGGGCATTTTTGGTATTTTGATAAATTTTGACACTGAAAAACATGGTTTTTCCTCCCTGTGCGCCGCGCCATGTGGCGCGCGCTTTTCCTATGGAGCTCAAAATGGCAAAACGTTTATATTTTTGGATTTGGCATGGAAAATCATGACTGCTGGTGTATGGCCAAGAAGTTCGGGCATGTTTTAGGTCCCCAAAAGGTCAAACAACACTCAAAAAGTGACCTCTCTGCCCCTGTTTTGACACACAGCAAGATGTCTTGGGAGAACGAATTTTGGAAGGGGAATATGGGCACCAAATTGGAAAATTCCACTTGGTTTGGAAAGTAGACAGGTGGGGCTTTCCAACAAGCACACTTGGGCTCAATTTGGACTTCAGGAAGTGCCTCAAACGCATCCTCAAAGTGGCGTGACGCACACAGATTTTGGCGCGACGCACAAAGGATTTTTGCCCAATTTTTCACCTTCCAGCTCAGAAATTCAGCCAGTTTGACTAGTTTTTCTTTTTAATGTAATTTTTGACCTATATAGATGTAATTGGAGGATCATGATGTAATTTTGGAACTTATTTACTTGTTCTAATGATTCATTCACTAACAAGTGAAAAATTTAATGAATGAATCAGTTTCCTAACATATAGAGGCAAGTTGTTTTGATTGCCTAGATTTTAGTTCCTTGTTTAGAATTGGTTCAAACAGCTCCTAGAATGATGAGATCGACCCCTAGAGGCAAGGGAATGGGTTGGTCTTGTCTATTTCATGTAATTCCTAAGTTATTTTTAGGGTTGGACACTTGGGATTGCTTTGGCATACTACTGTACATATTTTCTCTGCATTTTTGGCTAAGGAAAGACCAGGGTTTTGCAGCACTGTTTGGGATCCATGTGGCTTTATGTTTTGATGGTGTGATTCTCTCAGTAATTTTAAGTTGTTATGTGTATCATTTTCCTTCTCTCATCTTCTGCAATTGAACAAATTAAGTGTTAAGGTAGAATCCATAGATTGTTATGCTCTGCCTTTAAATTTGTTTGATTTTCAATGTTTTCACCTGTTTAAGGAGAATCCTTGAAACCTTCTTGCTCTCCTTAGCTCCTCACCAGTCTGATCTACCCATTCATTCCATTTAAGAGCATCAAGACGATCGCCTTCCTTGCCCCATTCATACCTTTGCAAAAACTGTGCCTCAATCCCCAAGCCCAAATTTGCCTTTCCCTGTTTCAACACAAAAACTCCTAAAAACTCAAATCGAACCCTCGTACTTTATATCTAGCCTAAAATTATCTTCTATTTCAGTCATCTTGAGCCTCATCGATTATCTTTGCCAAGATTGACCCAAAGAGAGCCCTCTCTTGTCCTCGTAGGGCTAGCTACGAGGCTGAGCGTGGTTTGATGTGGACCTAGAACCTTGCCTTTTCAACCTGAGGCAAATCTAGGCTCTAAATTCTGCTGAAGAGGTGTCTTTACTTGTTGGTTTTGTGTTGCCAGTTATGATGATGAAGACAATGTAATAGGAGAGGAAAATCACTTCTTTACTCGTGATGATATTCCCACCTTTATCATTGAGGATGATGAGTATGCAGGAAATTTAGCAGTACAAAAAGATGAGGATTATATTTTGGCGAATGAAACTACTCTTAAAGAAGAGTTCGATGAGTACCAAAGAGGCTATATGAATGTTGTGTGTCAGTATTCACTTAGAAACATAAATGTTCCCATAAATCCAATCCAGAAGAGAAAAGAAACTCCAACATCCAAAAATGAGGCACTTGATGCACAAAGGAAAGGGAAAGAGGCAGTTGATCTCAATATCAGCAAGTCACCATCAGCAGAAAAGTCAAATCAGCCAATTGTTCCAAAGGATAAAGCTGAAAGAAAGGATGTTCCAACCAAAGAGGTAGAAAGTTCCTCCACTTTTAGTCTAGAAAATGAAATTTCTAAATTAAAGGTTTCCATTCTTTTGATTGAACTAATGAGGAACAATGGTTATAGAGGTCAAGTCTCTAAAGTTTTGAATTTTGATCCAATGTTTGATATGGTAAGTGTGGAAGATGATTAACCCGAGCTAATGTTTGTACCAGCATTGAATGGTGAGTCTCCAGACAGTTATGTGCCACCTTTTTATATCAGTTTGAGATTTCATGAGTTTGTGTTACATAATGCCATGTTTGATTCTGGTGCTTCCCACAATCTTATGCCAAAAGCTATCATGGAGAAGTTGGGTTTGGACATCACAAGGAGATAGCATGATCTCTTTTCATTTGATTCCAGCAGAGTGAGATGTATTGGGCTTATCAAAGACTTGGTCGTAAGTTTGGATCAGATCCCCACGAAGAATGTTTTGATGGATGTTGATGTGGCAGACATTCCTCCCAGGTTTGGTATGCTTCTTTCCCAGTCTTGGGGAGTGAAGTTGAAAGGGACATTACAACTATATTTCTCCTATGCAACGATTCCTGTGTTTGGCCAAATGAGAAAATTGTACTGGGAACAAAAAATGAAATACATGATTACAAGCAAGGAGAAACCAATTAATCATCCGATTAATTATGGACATACAGATCTTGAGTGTTTTGTGTTGTATTTAGATAGTTTCAATGATATATATAGTCAGTTAGTTGTAGCAGATGATATTCTAGAAATAACGGAGAATTTCAGAGAAGTTTTGAAGAGAGAAGGACATGAACAGCCAAACACCGTTGAGCAAGTAGCTTAAAATAATGGACAACAAATAGGAAAACCTGAGGTGACCGAGTTTCAGCACCCAGAAGAAGATGAAGAGGGCCTGTGGACCATGGATTTGGATGGTGCAGTGGGAAATGATGGTGCTGGAATCGGAATTTGGGTACGCAGTCCTTTGTCTACTCCAAACAAAGTGCCTATCATTTGATTGTTCAAACAATGAAGCTGAGTATGAGGCTTTGATTGTTGGCCTAAAAATTCTTAGAAAGCTAAATGCTAAGAGGATTGATGTATATGGCGACTCCGAATTGGTGATAAAGCAAGTTAAAGGTGAGTATCAAGCAAAACATCCTCAGATGCGAGCTTACTGAAATGTTGTCCTAGACATCCTGAAATTGTTTTCAGATTATACCATGACATGTGTGCCTCACATTCAAAATGGCATTGCTGATGCACTTGCTAAGGCAACAAGCAATTTGAAGATCCCTATGGAATCTAGTAATAAATTCAAAATCCATGTCAAGCATGGTCTGACTGTCCCTGAAAATTAGAGATATTGGCAAGTTTTCCAAGACGATGAGAAGATTGATGATTTTCTGCAAAACAAAGGTAAGTTCAAAGATACCTCAATTGATGTAGAACATGATGATGGTAAAGATGATGTGTAGATCCATCAAATGGAAGTGTTGCAGTTAAAGGATAACATCATTCCTAAAGGGTTGATAGCTTTAGAAGAGCTCTTTGATCAAGATGACGTAGCCCGCAAGCCAACATTATAGCTAATAGAAAAGGGGGTTGAGGAGGTCAATATCGAAATAGTTGCTAATCCTAAAATGGTAAAATCGTCCAAAGCATTGCCACAAAAGGTAAAGGCCAAATATATTAGTTTGTTGTCATCTTTTGCTGATGTGTTTGCTTGGGAATATTCTGACTTGAAGACATATGATACCAATATAATTCAGCATACCATTCCTATCAAACCTAATCAAAAACCTTTCAAACAGAAGTTGAGAAGGCTCAATCCAAAACTGTTGCGATCGATTGAGAAGGAGATAAATAGGTTGTACAAATTAGGAATTATTGTTCCCATTTGTTTTTCTGATTGGATCTCTAATTTGGTGCCCGTACAAAAGAAGACAGGTGAGATTCGCTTGTGCATTGATTTTAGGAATCTGAATAAAGTTTCATTGAAGGACAATTATCCACTGCCCAAATGGATCATATACTTCAGCGAGTAGTTGGAGTGTCTGGAATGTCACTACTCGATGGTTATTATGGATATAACCAAATTGTGGTCCATGAAGATGACCGGGACAAAACAGTGTTCACCACTCCGTGGGGAACCTTTCATTACACCAAAATGCCTTTTGTTTTGAAGAACGTGGGTGCCACTTTTCAGCGGGCAATGCACATGGAATTAGCAAATGAGAAGGATGTCTTATTGGTTGTGTACCTTGATGATCTAACCGTGTTTTCCAAATCAGATGAAGAACACTTGTATCATTTGAAAATTGTCTTTCAAAAGTGTAGAAAATATGGTGTGTCACTGAATCCGAAGAAGAGCTTGTTTGCCATGGATGAGGGAAAACTACTTGGGCACATTATATCAAAAGATGGCATTCGTATTGATCCAGCACGTGTGGAAGTGATTCAGCAAATCGATTTGCCTCGGAATAAGAAGGAGATTCAATCGTTTAATGGTAAGATGATTTTTCTCCGCCGCTTTCTTCCTAATCTTGTTGAACATCTAAGAGAGATTACAAACATGCTTAAGAAGGATAGCCAAGTGACGTGGATGGAAGAGGCTGTAAAATCTTTCAACTTAGTCAAATTAGCTCTTTCTTCAGCTCCGGTTCTAATCAGCCTGGACTACACTCAAGATTTTATATTGTTTTCTTTTGCCTTGGAGCATACAATGGCAGCTGTCTTAATGCAAAAGAGAGATGACTATGAAAGACCAATTTCTTTTTTCAGCCAGACTATAAGAGACACAACTCTAAAGTACAACATCATTGAAAAGCAAGCCCTTGCACTTGTGAAGGCATTAAAAGATTTTCGGGTATATATTTTGCATTCTCATACTTTGGCTTATGTTCCTAACGCTGCTGTCAAGGATGTTTTAGTGTAGACCAATCCGGAAGGAAGACGAGGCAAGTGGATTGTAGCCTTGTTGGAGTACGATGTGGAGATAAAGCCCACCAAGCTTGTTAAAGGTCAGGGATTGGCAAAGTTAATGGCTGAAACAAACTTGCACGCCTTAGACATAAATCTGATCACTGCTATGTCCAATGAAAATGAGGAAGGTTCATCAATTTAGGTATCCGAAATGTTTGTTCTTTCCCTGTGGTATTCAAATATCATATATGTGCTGCAAAATTTGTCACCACCACCCGGCATGGCTAGAAACAAAGGTAGAACTCTCAATTTAAAGGCTGCAAAGTTTTGTATTTTAAATTTTGCACTTTATTGGAAAGACCCCGGTGGTGTTCTGTTGAATTGTTTAGTGGAAGGAGAAGTGCAGCAAGTCATGGAGGATTTCCATAAAGGAGATTGTGGGGGTCACCTCTTTTGGAAAACAACGTCAAACAAAATTCTCTGTGCAGGATACTATTGGCCGACATTGTTTGCTGATGTATATAAAGTGGTCAAGAGATGTCATCAATGTTAGATTTTTGAAGGAAGGCAGAAATTACAGCCTTTGCCGCTTAAGCCCATTGAGGTGAGTGCCCCTTTTCAGCAGTGGGGGTTGGAATTCATTGGTGAAATTCATCCCACTTCTTCAGGTCAGCATTGATGGATTCTCATGGCAACAAATTATTTCACGAAATGGATCGAAGCAATTCCCACCAGACAAGCTACGGATGCGGTAATTATTTCCTTCCTTGAGAATAATATCTTATCTCGTTTTGGTTTCCCAAATAAGTTAATCACTGACAACGCAACAACTTTTAAATCAAAGAGAATGATTGAGTTTTGTAACAAGTATAAAATCATTTTGGGTTACTCGACCGCCTATCATCGCAAGGAAATGTTTTGGCAGAGTCGTCTAATAAATCTTTAGTCAACATCATCAAGAAGCTGCTGGAAATTAACACGAAGAGTTGGCATAGGAAGTTGGTCAATGCACTTTGGGCAGATCGGGTCAGCCAAAAGAAATCCATTGGTATGTCTCCCTTTGAGCTTGTTTATGGATTTGATACAGTGTTTCCTACTTCTCTAGTAGCTCCGGTAGTCAAACTTCTTCAGGAAGCCAACAGTGAGGAAGATCCTATGCAGCGAAGATTGAATCAAATGATCCATTTGCAGCAGACATGAGAAGAGGTTTTCCAAAACACATCCAAGTTGCAGGAGAAGATTAAGAAAATCTATGACAGAAAAGCGAAGGTGGACAAATTCCAATTAGAGGAAATAGTGCTGAAGTGGGATGCAAGGAATGAGGACAAGGGTAAGCACGGTAAGTTTGAAAATCTCTGGAAAGGTACTTTCAAAATTGCTACATATCGTGGTCAGAATGCCTTTCTTCTGAAGGAGATGAATGGGCAAGAATGTCCCGGAGGGCCGATCAATGGTCGACTGCTCAAGAGGTATCATTTCTGAGTTATTTCTGTTGTCCACATTGTCACTGTACATACCATTTAATTTCAATTTCATTGCAAGTGTGTGATGGGATCTTTTCTCTAGTTTTGAAGAAAAGTCGACATTTCATTTTTTGTAATAATTTTCAAAAACAAAATTCAGTTCTTGAATTCTTCAGGAGCAGCCCTGGTCTTCCTTGGTCAAACATGCCATTGTCCCTGCAAAAAATTGCCAAGAAATTCATCATTCGAAGCCAAAATCAAGAGGGAAACAAAAGGACAGAGTTATATTAATTGTGAAAAAGTGCCAAAAACCAAAACACTACCAAAATGGGTTTTGAAGAACCAAAAATCAAAACCATGTCTCCATGTCTTTATAACAAGTGCTTCATAAGAATCAAGGTCAATTTGAATGCCAAGAGTGAAGAGGAAACATTTCAAAGTGATTGGGTGAGCCAGTGCATGTTTTGAGTGAAATTGGTTGAAGTCGGGCAGGCGCGGTGCACAGAGTAGGTGGCGCGGTGCACTGGGTGAAATTGTCCAGTGTAATTATGAACGGGCGCGACGCACTGAAATGGCGTGGCGCACTGGGCATGCGGCATGACACATACACCAAATTGCCCAAATTTGCTTGAAATTGCATCAAATGGCCATCTGAACACTTGGGTTTGCCAGGTAGGGTCACCATCTCATTGTTTCATCCATTTTTATGCTAGTATGATGATGGTTTATGGCTGCTAAAAGTTGCAACAAAAACTCTCAAACCCTACCTCTCAAAGTCATCAAGTCAATTGCTGTTAGGGTTTCAAAAATTGTTTGCCACCAAGTATATCCCTTTCTTCCATCATTTTCTTCTGCCCTTGACTCCATTTGTTCCCTAATCTCATTGTTCCCTATCCCCTCAAAATTATTAAACCCCTATCCCCAATTCCCTTCTACCCATTGTCAAATGTAAAAGCCCAAACCCTACCTCATATAAATTTCCCAAACCCTCCTACATGTCCCTAAACATAATTTCTCCCCATAAGTCCACCATCCCTTCATATTATTCCCCTTCCTAACACTCCCTTGTTACATTTTCGCTTGGTGGCAGATTTCAACATATCTTAACAGCAGTCCGACACAGTTTTGTAATCAGCAGGCATTTCTCCATAACAACAGTTTCATACATCAGCAGTCATTCAAGACAGTTTGTATATCATCAGTGATGTCATCTGGTCATTCATCTGACTATGAAGTAGAAACTCAAAGTGACTCTGCCATGGAAGAATATGCACCCCGGAGGCCTCATAGAGGAGGCAAACATGTCAGAGAAGAACTGACCACCCTTACAGAATTGCAGGCCTGCCCTTTTTCCATCTCTTGTTTCCAGTTTCATTCATGCTATGAGTTTTGTGAGAAGGTGGCCAATGTTCAATTTCATCATAAGTTGGCTCATCTATTCGTACTGCATTTACATGGAAATCAGGTTACTTTGGCTGGTGTCACCTTCACACTTACACCAGAATCTATCTCACTGGCCACCGGCATGCCTAACGCTGGAGAACCTTGGAATAAGAAGCAGAAGATTGACCGGAAACATTATGAGCCATATGTTAAACCAAGTTTCTTAAGGCAGCTCAAGAGGGTGTTCCCGTTCCAATATCTCAAAGATGAATATGCTCCATTAATGAAATTAATCATGAAGTATTTTAGTTGTGAAGGTCGCTTCTCCTGAGTATATGCCTATCACATCAGGTTGCTCATGCATTTTGCTCAGGTACGAATGATGAACATCCCATATTTCATATGTCGAAACATAGAGAGGATGACCGCCCTTGTGCAACACAACACCCCTGAGCAGCAGTTCAACAACATTTGCCATTTTGCTCTCATCAAGATTATGGTTGTTCATCAACTTGGATTACAGGGCATCACATGGGATGACTTCATCTCCCGTGATTTCTTCAGGGCTTCACAGGGACTTTCAGAGGTTAGGCATGAGACAGGTGGACCTTCTCATCAGTATGAGCGCCATGAGACCGTTAGTGTGCCTGTATTCATCACATATCAAAGGGGCACTAGACATTCGTTTGCAGCAACGAAGCGAGTGTTATCTCTACCTGGTGTGGAAGGGGCCTCGCTTCTGACATCAGCACCACAGGTATCGGACAAAGGCAAGAGGCCAATGTAGGATGAGGGGCCTTCAGGTGAATGAGAGACCGACTTCATTCTCATTCAGGATGACAATACCGACATGGGCCCGCAAAGTGCACATCTTAGAGACGTCATTCAGGAGCAGCAGATAGATATAAATGCCTTATCCCTCAACTTGGAGAGAAATAAGTGAGTCATCAAATACTTAGAGCAGAGGAACAAACAACTTGAAGACCAGTAGGAGATCATGGAGTTGCAAAACATCCGCGAGAATCGTCGAGCTGCCCAACAGAGGAGGATTGAGCTCACTTCATTGGAGCAAGTGATGAACATCCACCTGGAGAGACTGCTAGAAAATGTCAACAAGGACAAAGCATTATTGAGGCATCTAGTTTTCCATTACAGGGCATGCAATATGAGTTCCAAGGCTTGGATAAGGAATCTGAAAGCAAAACTAAGGAAGGCAACAAAGAAGCAAAAGAGGCAAAAGGAGCATGATCGTCTTCGGATATTAGCTGAAGCCTCTTTAGTCCAACATGACACTTGATAGGGAAGGTACAGCCCAAATTTCAAGAAATTTGGGGCATTTTTGGTATTTTGATCAATTTTGACACTGAAAAATAGGGTTTTGCCTCCCTATGCGCCGCGCCACGTGGCACGCACTTTTCCTAGGGAGCTCCAAATGGAAAAACTTTTATATTTTTAGATTTGGCATGGAAAATCATGACTGCTGGTGTATGACCAAGAAGTTTGGGCAAGTTTTGGGTCCCCAAAAGGTCAAAAAACACTCAAACAGTGACCTCTCTACCCCTGTTTTGACACACAGAAAGAGGTCTTGGGAGAATGCATTTTGGAAGGGGCAAATGGGCACCAAATTGGAAAATTCCACTTGGTTTGGAAATTCGACAAATAGGGCTTTCCAACAAGCACACTTGGGCTCAATTTGGACTTCCGAAAGTGCCTCAAACGCATGCTCAAAGTGGCATGACGCACACAGATTTTGGTGCGGCACACAGAGGATTTTTGCCCAATTTTTCACCTTCCAGCTCAAAAATTCGGCCAGTTTGACTAGTTTTGCTTTTTAATGTAATTTTTTACCTATATAGATGTAATTGGAGGATCATGATGTAATTTTGGAACTTATTTACTTGTTCTAATGATTCATTCACTAACAATTGAAAATTTTAATGAATGAATCAGTTTCCTAACATATAGAGGCAAGTTGTTTTGATTGCCTAGATTTTAGTTCCTTGTTTAGAATTGGTTCAAACAACTTCTAGAATGATGAGCTCGACCCCTAGAGGCAAGGGAATGGGTTGGGCTAGTCTATATCATGTAATTCCTATGTCATTTTCATGGTTCGACACTTGGTATTGCTTTGGAATACTATTGTACATATTTTCTCTGCATTTTTGGCTAAGGAAAGACCAGGGTTTTGTAGCACTGTTTGGGATCCATGTGGCTTTATGTTTTGATAGTGTGCTTCTATCAGTAATTGTAAGTTGTTATGTGTATCATTTTCCTTCTCTCATCTTCTGCAATTGAACAAATTAAGTGTTAAGGTAGAATCCATAGATTGTTATGCTCTGCCTTTAAATTTGTTTGATTTTCAATGTTTTCACCTGTTTAAGGAGAATCCTTGAAACCTTATTGCTCTCCTTAGCTCCTCACCAGTTTGATCTATCCATTCATTCCCTTTAAAAGCATCAAGATGATTGCCTTCCTTGCCCCATTCAGACCTCTGCAAAAACTGTGCCTCAATCCCCAAGCCCAAATTTGCCTTTCCCTGTTTCAACATAAAAACTCCTAAAAACTCAAATAGAACCCTTGTACTTTATATCTAGCCTAACATTAGCTTCTATTTCATTCATCTCGAG
>APFE031738701.1:5688-18011 GCA_000404065.3 Pinus taeda
TAAGAAAATTAAAAAATCATATTTAAGATTAGAATTTAACTTTTAAAATTTTATTGATAATATAAACAAATTATATATAACTGAAATTTAAATGGATCAAATTATATATTTAAAAGAATAGAATTGTTATTGATGTTTCATCAATTTGATTTACATGAAAATTTAAAAAATCGCATCTAAATGGGAATTCAACATTTAAATTATTGTTAATGACATAAACAAATTAGTTATGGTTGAATTTAATATATTAATCCATTAGTTTGCGCTCTAAAGATAATACAAATGGTTTCATATCACCTTTTGTGAGAAAGGTTCTTATTTTATAGATATGAATATTGATATCATGGATAATAGTAATAAATCACATTAAGACATAATTTTTTCATTTGGTTAATAAAGTGTTATTAAAGCATTTAATTCTTACATTAATAATAATCATAAATAAATATTAAATATGAACAAAAGTTTGGTCAAATAATTAAAAATAATATCAAAAGTGTAATTAAAATCCAATAGAATTCATAAAATCAATTCACTGATCTAAAAAAATGTGTTTATAAATTATAGATGATTGTTACTTTTTAATTATATCTTTTCATTTATAAACAAATAAATAATGGAATTAATTTGGGACAATTAAAAACATTGTCATTATGAATGGCCAATAAAATAAACCAATGTATAATTACAATGTCACAAAATCGTGTACTTTTTATTTTGGATAATACTGACATATAAATATAAATACTAATAAAAGTTTACTTCAACGATTATAACTTTAAAAAAAACAAGTGCCATTGTATGCAGAATGGAAATATTGGCGGGGGTTGCAGGTGACGTCGGTGCAGTTGCAGAAGGAGTTGGCGGGAGTCCAATCTGCGAGGGAATGATGTAGATCGCTGGCAATGAGGTTCCTAAATGCCACCAGGGATTGGTGATCATTGTGGAAAGAGTGGGTCGGAGGGGTGAAGGAAAAGATGAGGAGGAGAAAGAACAGATGAAAAGCAAAAGAAAGAGAGGGCATGGTGGTTGAAATCACAGCCTCTGTCAAAATGGAACAGAGGAAGATGGCTCCGATCAAATCGCCTTATCGCAATCGGTGGCTACAAAGATGTACACTATCAGCGCTTTCCCTTTATCGTGATCGCTAACGGTAATCGCAACTTATCACTTTACACCTTATTGCTCCCGCCCCGGAACGTCGATGCGATAAGTCGCGATCATATATCGCCAAGGTTGGGGACAGGACTTGCTGCGCATCGATTGGGCTGAGCGATGTGATATATGTATGAATTACTGGACTAGATAAATTCCGAAAACAACCTTTATATTATTTCACGTCCGGTTTGCCGAATCGACTAAGTGTTTAACGCGATTTCTCTGTATACATAGGAGTTTTTCTTGCGGACCCAAACCACACAAAATCGGCCTTATACGCGGGGATTTCCGCTATGAAAAATGAAAACACAGGACCAGTATCAAGTATTTGAATACAGAGAAAGGAAATCAACACTCAAGGCCTCCACGGGCTGTTAAAATGATAATACGCGCAACACTGTTTTATTCAAATAAACAATACATTACAGACTCTCGGCCTGAGACCAGATACACAAATAATGACCTCTGTTTTCAAAAGGAATGCAAACCAGAAACTGTCTGGGCACTCTCTCCACTCCGAGCCTCTCTCCCATCCTCTCGCTCATTACTTTTTTCCTCTTTTATCCTCAAATAATTCCTCTAACAATATCTAACAGCAATCTTCTATCTCAAGATTTCTAACCGCAAATCCTCTATTTTTTAGCTGGCTCACTTATTCAAACAACTCTATTTCTAAATCTAAAATAACATAGTCTCAACTTATTACAATAATCATTTATAAAAATTATTTGAGAGATCCAACTCTCTTAGTAAAAATTGGTTTTGACCCAACAGTCAATGAATTTCAACTTGTTTAGCCACAACATGTGAACAAATTTTCACATTGCTGGCTAATCCGGATGCTCCTGCAACAAGATCGCTGGTAATGAGGTTCTTGAATGCCACCAGGGATTGGTGATCAGTGTGAAAAGAGTGAGATCCTTTCCTAACGGTGAAGGAAAAGATGAGGAGGAGAAAGAGCAGATGAAAAGCAAAAGAAAGAGAGGGCATGGTGGTTGAAATTGCAGCCTCTGTCAAAACCATTTTAAACGGAAAGAGAGACGTAAAGTGTTGGGCAAAATGGAATAGAGGAGAGTAGGGGAGAAACGGAGTGGGTATATGTGTATGGGTGGAGAAGTGAGTGAGTATTTATAAGGAGAGAAACTGCGTGTTTTGGCGTCGTGAAGAAGACGTAGTACCGTGTATAGTGTGAACGTAGAGGAGAAGTCATGAATCATGAGGCCGTTCCTCCTCTGCCAAACAAAGAATATTATTTAATCTCACAACGCTCACGTCAAAAGAAGTCTTTCAGAAGTCTTCCACAGCTGAGAAAAGTGGCTTCCGATTACCAATAGAAGCACGAACTCCGTGCCTAAATTTTCGTCGTTTAAATATTGTGAATTTAAACGTGAAGGACAAGGCATCAATTTAATCTCACATCGATCATTCGTCAAAAGGTCTTCCACTACTGAGAAAAGTGGTTTCCGATGTTGTCGTTAAAACATATATAATTATAAATAAAGTTTGGTGTGAACATATTTTGTTAATCACAACGCTCACGTCAAAAGAAATCTTTCAAAAGTCTTCCACCGCTGAGTAATTTGAAAACGGGTTAATGTTAGTCAAAAATTAAAATCGATTACCAATAGAAGCACGAACTCCGTGTCTAACCGATATGTAAACCATCTAATATCCCATCAATAAATATAAGTTGCTTTAATTTACTACTGATTTGATAAAACATTTTTAAATTTACTATTTAAGAAAGATGAGGTAACAAAGATTTCACAATTTTTAAACTTGAGTAAACTTTATTACGTTAATTTCGGTATTGTAGAGTAGAGTTGAGTTGTTTTTAGAGTTAAATTTGGTATGATTTAAAAGTTACGTTATTAAAAATTTTGTTTTTGAAATTGTATTATTTTGTTTTTATTAAAAAAAATCTGTTTAAAAATAATTTGTTTAGCAATTTTTTACTTTGGTAAACATAATTTGTTGAAAATTTAAAACGTTATAAAAATGGTGGTGTCATTTCTAGTTTATCGATTTATGTATTAACAAATTTTTATTGTTTTTACTTTAATTTGACAATATTTAAAGTTACAAAAATGATGGTGCCATTTCTAGTTTATCCAGCTATCCATTAATAATTTTTTATTGTTTTTACTTTAATTTGGCAATATTTAAAGAAAGTGGTAGGCACTAAAAATGTCACTTTGCATAATACAGATTGTGGTTATGTGTCTAGCCAAGTTGGTCAAGTCCAATTTGGCTCATTCACACCAATTGAGCTAGTGTCCATCTCATTTCAATGCCCAAATGCCACCATGAAAAAGTTCCTAATTAAAGAACCTTTTCATCGTAGCTTTTTTACATCCAAATATGATGCACCATAGAAATAGTAATGGTAGCATTTTATCTAAAAGTGAGATTAAATTTCAATCAGTAACGTCAAATGAGCTAGCAACCACTTCTTGTTGAAGTAGCGTCAAATGAGCTAGCAACCACTTCTTGTTGAAGGTATAGTCGCATACATAGTGAAATATGATCTACTCATATTGTTGTTACTACTGATCTGTTGATGCTTTTGCACTGTTGCTGCAACTACTGCAATAATGTGTATGATATCCCCATATCCTGAAGTACTATCTTCCATAGGGATGTTCCCTCTGAAACTAGACTCCCTCTGAGTCTCTATCTCCCTGTGGGAAATATATCTACTCCTTAATATACTAATATCAATGATCATAGGTACTTTTTGTGTCACTAAACATTGGCTCATTGATCTGCCAACTAGCAACCTTCTAGCTCCATTAAGAAGTCTGCACATAGGGTCTTCTGGATATGCCCTAAACCAGGGCTCCATAATGTTTCCTCCTAACAACTCATTAATTCTTCAATGATCACTATACATGAGGAATTCAAGGACTGGTTCTAATGTGATTTCAGGGCTCTGATACCATGTACAAATTTTGGTGATATAAATGCAACTACTCAAGAAATTAAATCTAAATCAAGAGACAAAATTCTACTCTATTGTTCTTGGGAAAGTAATTCACAGTTTAAAACAAAATGCACATACATGCATCATCAAATACACATGTACACAAATGTTTCTAAGGGAAATAAATTGCTAAAAACCCCTTAAGGTCATTTTGCATTAATCAAGTGAATTGAGAAACAATTAAATTATGATCTCTTGCTCTTAGGATAAACTGCAAGAGTAAACATGTTCTCACTCTACCTGCACTCCTTCTATCTGCATTCGCACTGCCTGCACTCACATTGTCCGCACTTGCTCTGCATGTACTCACACTGCCCACAGTTGCTCCTATAACTGAGCACAATTCCTGAGGATTGATCACCTGACCAATACTCTAAAATGTACACTCAATCTAGTATATAATTAATTATATATTGCCTTGGAATCTACACCATAACTAAGAAATTTGAATTCCTTGCATGCATGAGCTATTTTTTGGTTGATTGATCAATTAACTAGATGATCTTTGATTTAGACTATTGTCCCACTTCACAACTGATCTCCAATTTGCTCTAATAACTGTTAGAACTAGTTTAACTAAGTACAACTGAAAATAATTGGACTAGATTGCTATAATTTAGCAATCAACACATGCAAACTAGACTCCAATCCCAATAACTCAAATTTAGTGTTCTAAAGGGAGTGAAAAGAGCCATGTCACCTTAGTTAACTACCTCCAAGTTGTCTGTTGATGTGGAAATTCGAATTTTCTCAATTTGACTATGCCTAAAGTCAAATTGTGTCTTTCTTGCTACACTTCTCAACATTAAGAACATCATAGTATTTTCTAATTAATATGTGTTTGGTCTCTAGATAAGTAAAACATTTCGTTTATGACTCTAACATATTATTTTTGGAAGAATATTATAAAAAGTCTCTTTTTTGTACAAGAGAAGCTACAAATAATAGTAACAATGAACTGAAGATTCTAGAAACAAGTTAAGATGGAGTTAACTTTAAATATAATGGAATATAAAATATCAATGAAATATTTATGTCTTTTTTATTTTTTACTTTAATTTTGTATATTTAAATTAAGCATAGGTACCAACTAAAATCGCTTAAGCACATTTTTATTAAAATATTTAATTTACTAACATCAAGCAAGCATAAAAGAACAAAGATAATAAATAATTAATGCATCAAAGACTATTACATTCTTTTTCCTAATGTAATTATCTCGTTGTTACAAGATTAGGTATATGCAATTTTAGTTCTTTATTTTTTTGCTTTAATTTAGCTCTATTTAAACTAAGCAGTAGGTACTAGCTACTATATAGCACTTGTTTATATTCCAATCAGTTTACTTTTCAAAGATTCTTATTAAAATCTAAATAATACAGAGTTATTTCAACTTTGAGTCTGTTAAATATTGAAAAAAAATTGATATAATTTTAGAAATGAAATTTATCTTTGTATTTCATAAATTGTAAATTAAAAAAATATGTTAATTTATTTTTTATTTATGTTTTTATCATATATATTTTTTTGTAAGCTTAGTAGGGTCTTTTATTCATTCATTTTCAAAGTAGGTTACAACCAGAAAAGACATTTTGTTGCTTCAACCTGCCCATTGGGAAACCATGTATGTTGGCCATTGGAACACATTACAAGCCATCCAAAATCAAAGGTTCTTAAGTCTGTCAAAATTAGCCTTATAGGCCTGAATGTCTAAAAACCAGTTCACACTTAACATGCTAACATAAGTACTACTACTCGACATATACATATTCAAAATTTAACAAAAGGAAATACCTAAAACTATTCATCAGACGACTCCATGGGAGTTGGGTTCTTTGCACTGGAACTTGGTAATTTAGATTGAAGAAGGCACAAAATGTGCTTCTCAATATGACCCGGACAAACATTCTGTTGATGATTTTGGAATTTAACAAGTCGGAATTCTTTTTGAATTTCCTAGAATACAAGATCAACTTTGATAGACCTTGTTGCATTCATGATAGCTCTGGCTATTATGCTCTTCATCATCCAATAGAGGTAAATTGTCTACCTGTACTGGGTGAGATGACCACAGGTATGGCTAGGATTAGGCACCAGCAGGTGACAATCTTCCACCTCGATTTCATGCTCAGCTCGTTGGTTAAGGCCTGCCTCCCAACCTGTTATCATTTGTCTTACCTACTCAGGAGTACCTATTATATATGTATGGGCCACATCAATGATGTGTTGGGCATCTAATTTTCTTCCACTTCTTGTCGGCGGCCTCATGAGGATACTCCTCGACCTCCTTGAGACTCTCTTTTTTGATCAGATATGCAACCCCCATTTCTAGACTAGCTGGTGGCCGCAGATGGTCTTGCCATATCCATCAACCTTTTTTGAGATGTACTATAATCAACTACCAAAACCACCGAATGAGCGAATACCTTCGGCTCATTGACTAGGCAATCACTCCAATTATAAACCCTAAGAATAGTTACAAATAACATGAGCAAGAAACAAGAAACAAGAAACATTAAACCCAAGAAAAGTGAAAGAAGAACAAGATGTGCCGACCATCCTCTAGTACTTCTTTCTTCTCATTACCCAGAGCCTTTGCTCAATCACCTCACAGAGTAAATTAAATCTAGAGAGGGTATGTCTCTACCATATGACATAACCACCCACCAATGCATCAACCCCCTTCCCATGTATACAACACCTATACATTTTAAACCCAACATCGATGACAAGTAGAGAGTAATCACAAACTAATTCAACCAAACATGGAAACAACCATTCCACCCAGGCAAAGTATTCTTTCCACATAGAGAAGCCCAAATTAAACCATACATTCCCATACATAGCAATAAGATACCATATGAAATGGATATCGACTTGGAAACAACAACTTCAAAATAGAATTGAGCCACACAGATACACTCTTTAGACAAACAAATTTTTCCAAGACCCACATTCTCCCATTCACATGGAGGGGAAAAAATTTGACAGGAATTTAGAGAACCAGTATGTCACAGGCAAGGATGGGTGGAGAGAAATGATACATAACCTATTACCCTCGCCATTGAGCCGACTTGAGTGATCTTCCGTAACTGTTGCCTCCCTGCCAAGCTTTCTATCGAATGAGAACCATAGTGCTTCTTCATATCTCTCGGAACCTCTCTGTACCACAACACAAATGCATGTAATGCGATACCCACTACCACCACATGGGATGTTATAACACATCAACATTTAATTCTTGTCGCATTACCTCCCACACCTCCCATGATCTCCACTCGATCACACCTGCCATAGTTGCTCCTCCTCCATGCCTTCCATCTAATCACCATTACGTGAGTCTCGAGTAGGACAATGACCTGGCACTCACCCCGATCGAAGGATGTTTTTATCATGTATTAATAATAATGATGCAAATTATTATTATTTATTTATATCAATTTTGAATTTTAAGAAAGAAAAAAAAATAATGATTGATTTTCTTTAACATTTTGTAGTTATTTCTTTAGTTTACAAAAATCAATCATTTATGAAAATCAATATTATAAGAAATATTGATATATTGAGACTTAGTGTGAGTGTAAGCAAAGCATTCTAAGATAAAGCATTTTTCATTAGAATGGATGATTTTCATGAATATCATTACCTTCTTGTTCAATATGATTCTTTAGGATGCCAAGGATCTCACCACAAGTGATTAAATAGTCTTTTTACATTAGGAAATTTGAAATTGACAACAACATTTTTATTTATTGACAATGTTGGGTATTCAATTAAAGTGTTAAAATGAGTCATTTTTTTTTAAGTGTGATAGGTAGTGTTGTGTCACCATTATGTAAGGTGTAACCATTTGTGCCACTACAATTCATAATCATTGGAAAGGTTCTTCAAGTACCCTTCAAGTCATTTGTTTACCACTTTATCCATTTTTCATTAGATGGTATGAGAGACTTATGGTTAATTAGGTTCCTACTTAGCGAAACCATTCCTTCAAAATTTGTTACTGAATTTTGAGTCCATAATTTAACTGGATTTATCTTTTTTCATGATACTCAAATGGAGTGAGTATATTTTGTCAATCAATTTATGATGATAAATATGATATATGTTGTCCCTTTGTGGACCACCACTCTTCTTGGAATGATATGTCAAGGAACTTATCGAGCAAAACCTCTAACTCAACTCAAGAGAGTAAACACCTTCTAACCTTATCTATCAAAGAAGGAAACATATATAATCAATGAATTCTTGGTTGTAGTAGATTCTTGATTCAAGCTTAAATTTTCCAAAAAGTTAAACCAAATTAAGCTAAAAAAATAAAATACATTGTAACAAATAGCTTTACTATTGATCATGTTGGAAATATGTTATCATTGATGACAAAGGAAAATATTGTTGGAAAAGGAAAAGCATGGAAACTGTAAATGCATTTGATGATGGTGTTATCATTAATTACATTATATGGAAACATATGGAAAAGGTGTCAAAGGATGCCTCAGAGGATTAGGTTTTAGGCACAAGAGGAAGGGTGAAGATCAACATGGATGAAGAAGGTGCACAGACTTTGGGTTTATTTCTTATTTAGTAAATCATGTCAGATGTATATGGATCCCACCTAGATGTAAGAGCTCTGAAATAGAATTCCATTGGTATGTAGAAGTGGAAATGGCATTCTGGTTTGAAATATAGAGCCAATCAAAGTTAGGTAATTCCAAGGTCAAACTATGCAGATGTAAAGTTAGTTGTAGGTGATTTGGATCACATGGTTAGTTTGAAACACAAGAAAATGTAGTGGATTCCTTAGCATCACCGCAAAAGAAAAAGGATTGACCAAGTAATCCAAGTCTAGCAGCAAGATTGTTTTTTAATGGACGATGGCAAATCCCACCCAATGGATTTAACCTGGAGATAACTCCCCAGAGAAAAAAAAGGGCACACAAAGTTAAAGTGGAATTATATAACAGGCAGGAAAATGTTGGAGCAACAACACAATGGAGAGAATTTCTATTGGTGCAGGCAGAGCCCATATGATAGGTAAGCCTACAATAGTTACCCCGATGGGTGCATCCTAGAAATTAGAAAAGATAACCTTAAGATTTAAGCGGGATAACGTAGAAGTGTGGAGGTGGCCTGAAAAAAATAGCAGCAAGCTTAACCATTGGCGAAAGACTTAAGTGGGAGGCCCCCACATTGACATCAGAGCCCACATAAGCTAACCTGAAAAGAATATAAGGTAGTGGCTAGACGAGCGTTGAGCAAGAGAGGGTTTATACAGGAATAAGCCAAGAGTCATTAAATTTTTATAAAGGAAATATGGTGCAAAACAAGGTTGCAGGACCCTTCTCTCTCCTCTCTGAAAATGGGACACATGGTAGCGTATTATTAGCCTAGATGACGAAGGATTATGATGTTAGAACTAGCGAACAGAAGCATGACATATGGCAGTCATATTCGATGTTTTTGGGTACCTAAATGGCCCATTTCTGGGTGACACATGTCACAAATCATGGGCTGACACATAGCACAAGTGATGTCACATGAAATCATCCCACTAAGAAGACCCTGAAAGGTCTTAGAGTGGTGCAAAGGAATATTAGTGGCATGATTTAGCATCGGGGATGACCTAGGCATGCTAGAGATAACTTATCCCAGAGATATTTTCTATTGGTTCTTGCTATAGCAGGAGGACCCCATTGGGATAACTCATCTCGTAAGGAAGACCCTGGTGGATTATAAAGGGGTGTAGGCTTATTGTGCTAGGTAAAGAGCACCACGAAGGTGGTTCCATGTTCAGCAAAAGAATACCAAGGGCATAGAGGTTTTGCAAAGGAAAATAATCCCTCGCATGCTTAAAAAGACGATAACACCTAAAGGTTTGAGTAGCAGTCACAACACTAAGTCCTATGGTGGACAAGAGGTTAAGCACAAGCACGAGAGGAAATATAATTAAAAGTGGTCGCAGAGTTATTTTGGAAAGTGTAAGCACTTGGGTCCAAGACTTATATGGCGCCAACGTTTAGTAGTGATGGTGTGTTAAAAGGCTTTGGTCCTATGTTTAAAGTATTATGGAATGAATACTCAACAACTATATTTGTGGAAATTATTTGGAATAAAGCCTTTGGTCCATAACCAAAGGCCTTGGATGAAAGATTCAACATCTTGGTTTGGCAGTGTGGCAATATCTTGCATGGTCAGTTGAGTTGACAGCTATTTTGATAACATGTTATGATTAATAGATCCTTTGGGCTAACAGATGAATGAGTTAGAAACATGTGATAGTTTAGTGGAACTATTTGGTAGTTAAGCTAAACATAAGAACAAAATGCTAAATGCATTAATGAGTTGGAAGTAGTTAATAGGAAGAGTTAGCAGTTATGGTAAAACTGGAGGTTTTCCAGAAATAGAAAGTCCCAGCTAAATTCTGTAAAATGCATGAATGAGAAAAAATAGAAGAATATCGCATAGATTGAGCCTAGAACTGCAGATCAAAGATTAAGAAGTTAATAGAACATACATAAGACTAGAATGAACATGAAAAAGGAAAAAATAAGGATTCATGCAAGTATACAAGAAAAGAATTGAAGCCTCCCGGATGCGGGTGTTTGAGGTGGCCTTAAATTCGACAGGACAGGGGTGGGGCGAGGAAGATCGCCACCTGCCCACCAAATACAGAGTGTTAAAGAATGGTAAGGCAGTTGGCACCTGGTATGAGCATAGAGCTTGGTTTATCGGATCTCATTCCAGAGGTTTCGGCTCTCACATCATGTTTGTCGCTATGGTTTCTCCCTCCGCACGCTCCGGCCTGCATCAGAAAGCAAGGTTCATTAATGCGAAAGTTATGGAAGGAACCTCCCGAGGCATGCCAAAGGAGGATAAGGCCAAGAAATGTCTCAGGGATGTGGTGAATTCGACATTGTTGTTTCAGTTGATTTACTCTCTTGCCTCTGGTCTCACTTTTGATTTCCGGTCGACTGAGGGGAACCTGGTCTTTCCTAAGGTCTCTCGAAACTTGTGGGGGAAGGCTCCTCTGTCGCTTGGTTCGGCCCTCTTGGCGGGGTGGACTCTGTTCCTCCTCTCGTTCCTTTCCCGCATTTTGAGTTTTTGTTTTCATGTCTTTGTCTTTGTGATTCATTTCCTTACTTATGGTCTCTTTTCTGGTTTCGGGTGGTGGGATGTTGGCTCTGTTGTAAGAAGGGATTTTTCAGAGCTTGCATTTGATCTCCTGGCAAAGAGGCTTCTGCTTTACCGCTGGCTCCCTTCCCGGAATTTGGGTCTCTGCTGTAAAGTTTTTCCGTTCTACAGGAACAACTGCTGCCACTCCCCGGTTCTTGTTGTTGCTCCACATTCCTTGATTCCGACTGTTGTTCTATCCCAGATGCCTCGTTTACGCCAAATAATGGGGTGTCATAGAGGCCAGCAGAGGCGCGCGCCTACCAGTTCATCCTCAGACTCACCTTCCCTCTCCAGTGAGTTGCTTGTAGGTTGCTACCCCAGCACCCATAGTGGGAGAGGGCAACTCCATTCCACCAGCTTCCGCCATGGGCCTCCTTCCACATCTAGCTCTGCCATCTTCACCTTTAATAGCACACAAAATCGGCCCAGGATAACTGCTCATTTCTGGGTGGTTCTTCATGAAGACAATCAAACAGAAGACTCTGGTACCCATTTGTGGGGCTCGAGGGAAATCTCTCCTCCATCTTCCTCCCTCCAACTAGAGGTTGGAAATGCGCCTCGACAAGATTTGAATGTTCAGGTTCGTAGTGCTTAAGATGTGGTGATGGCTAACCTTAGTCCCTCTGTTCAGAATGCGGCTCAAGTAGGGGATTTTGCAGATTATGGTTGGTGTCGTATCGAGGAAGAGCCTCTGATGACTAGTTGATTCTCCCAAGCCTCATCTTTTTGCAGTGCGACCTTCACCTCTGGGAAAGTTTGTAAGGAAAATAGTTTAGTGGTTTTCTGGTGTTTTTTAGCATTTTTGTTAATTTTGTATTATCATGGGAATCTTAGTCCAGTCCCCTGCGTGGGTCCTAAAAACAAGCACATCTCTACCAACAGACAGTATTCTCATCTGCTTTTTTTTTACAGTTCTGCCTCTCGTGAGTGCAGAGTTCTTGACTTTGGTAACATTTTAATTGTGCCTCCTTACTTTGTTAATAGAATTAGTCTTATTCAGCAAAAAAAA
>APFE031738714.1:7224-19596 GCA_000404065.3 Pinus taeda
TGGTATAATTTAATTATAAATATTTAAAATATTAGATGTTTACAATCAATTTTATAAAGGGATATGGCCTTCTTAATTTTTTTGCTAGAATTTTAAATATTGAGATAGAAATTTATAATGAGAATATAATGACCTCAATTCCTTGTGAATGCTATAAGTATCTACTATGTGTATTTTTTTTCAAATTGAATAGAAATATGATCAACTTTGTTTTTCTAAAAAAAAAAAACACACAAACATATTCTATTGTATAAGATAAAGGTTTTTTTATTATTATTGTTAACAAAACTAGCAATTGCACCAAGAGGTGCAAAGAAACGCCGAAAGGAGGCGTGGGAGAATGTGGAAGGAAGTAGTTTGTACATTATTGTGTGTAGTATTCTAAGGTTTCACAAAGTTATATATTTTGAATGATCACGATAAGCGCATCACAAGATTAATATTTAGCTTCCAGACTGCAAAGTAGAGAGAGGAAAACCATTTGTAGTCAAGAGCCTGAAAAATCTTCAGTCATCAGTGACCATACATCTAATTTAATTATCTAAATTATCCCACATACAACTCCATCTTAAGTGTACATACTTCCCTTACATCTAACAACATCCATTTATGGATACCATGCACATGAAATGTGAAATCATAACCAATTCATAAATAGTTATATTATTTACACTTCAGGTTGAATAACCATTTAAGCTCGCCTTTGAGGCATGCATTTAATGAAAGTTTTTATGGTCTTCTTTACTTTCCAAAGGAAATATCATTAACATAGAAAAATGATCCACTCCTTGCTTATCCATATAGTTTAATTTATATCCAAAATAAAATGCCACGTTAACTTTACAAATATGTCACAATGACCATTCAAAATATTTAACTTGAACAGTGATGCCAACACAAACTTGTGCTTTGCAATTTCCAAACATGCCTTTTATCAATCCTATCCATGAACTTCAAAGCAGATCAATTTGAGGAATTGTGCTATTTCACGACAAGTTTGCAAAGGAAATCGTATTTCGATTTGACTTTTGGGACTTTGGATAATTGATGATCGCATGCATTAATGTTGTTGCAACCCTCATTAACACAATCCATCCTTAATGAACAAAGTCTCTTTCTTCAATTACGAACTAACATTAAGTTCATACATGTCTAATAGATTCTTCAAATGTTTACCAATGAAACATGTTGTCACAAATTTTATCGTAATCAAATTACTCTTGGGATCTACCCCACAAGCATGAAGGCCTGAAATATGAGGTATGAAAAAAGTTGTGCATGGAAAATCACTTTACAAATGAGATTGTGTCTAACTCATGGAGTACATCAACCACTTTCTTCAGATGAATAATAGCTTTTATATCAGATATTGTGCCAAGTATATATAAAATACTAGCATACCAATGTTTGAGCTACACATTTTATCTTTTTCCATCATTAAGAGCTCCATAATTTTGAGTTTAAGAAGTGACCAAAGGAATATCCAAGAGATTAACCTGAACATCCAAAATATGGAGCACACGGTTAAAAGTCCCAACCAAACTACACAGTGAATAAACAATAAATATGGAAAATGATATCTGTACAATGTTATTTTCTAGAAGTTGCTAGATTTGTTGAGCAAACATTAGTTCAAGCCTTTAAGAATGCCAAAGATTATGAAATCAGCATAAGTGGGCGAGTTACCGTCAAACAAAATTTTGTTTTTCATGCTATGAACAAAGAAAACAAAGAGAAAAGGTGTATTTAAGACCAAAGTTACACAAGTCTCAAATTTCTACGTTGGTGTTTGGAACAAGGCAAAGGCACAATCAAACCATCGTGATACCCTGGTGAAGAATATAGTCCTTAAGGCTGTACTTAGAGGGAATGTAACCAAAAAGGATTGAGGTATCTGCAATCTAAAATTAGTAAACAAACCTTACCTAGTAACAATCATTCCCAAAAGCTCAGGCTTTGAACCTCCAAGCTCCACCTAAGAGAGTCCAAGATATCAAACACATTAAGAATAAAGCTAATATACATAATCAGGAGCTCCAAGACATAATTTATGTCCTACACAATCTAGCTACTGAAGTTGGCATGAACCAAAATTATCATAATATAACAACGATCACCATAGAATATACCACAACTTTGTCTATCCACATCTTCAAGAATAAAATGACTTATTTAAGATATTATAAAACTACATATACAATTCATGAGTGATCAACAACAATCATTCGCTAGTCAAATTAGCACAAGACATTGTGATAGCAACCAAAACTACATATTAACACAGGGAAACTAAAAAATTATAAAATTACAAAAAACAATATAATGGAACTTTTGCTAGTGTTTAAACTAATCTTTTAAAACTTGGAATCAGTCGAGGGTATGCTCAAACTCAACTCAAACTCAACTCATATTAAAATGGCTTGAATTTTATGATTTGGTTTACTAAAACTACATAGAATATTAAGATTTCAATGAAAAAGAAACGATTTTAAAGATTCCAAACCATTTGGGACGAATTATGCAAAATTTTATCATGTATATACCATTTAATGATGAATATATCAAAATTGAAACTAGTAAAATACACATCTAAAACCAAATACATAATCAACGAGCCTCTAAATGGCCCTCTAGACTCCAAAAAAAATAACATGCTACAAGCTACTAGCCTACTACATATGACTGATCAACATGATCAATATTCAAACTCATCACCACTTCTAGAAATGGGATGCTCATCATGAGCTACAAGATAATCCTCTGGCTTGAATTCCTCGAACTTATTAGAATCCTCAAGAACATCTTCAACTACAAGTAGCACCAGTAAAAACACAAATCAAAGAGAGAGGAGAGGTGTAAGACAAATAGACGGTGGGGGGAATATCTATATATTGTTCTTTTAGAGTCTAGGATGAGAATTTAGGGTTCAGGGAAATTTTAAAAAATAAATGAATAAATTAATTGGTTTTTTCCTCCAAAAGTTTGCTATGGCTTGTTGAGAACGAACTAGTTTCAACTTGGCTAAGATGGATTTTTTTGGTACCAATTGGAACCAAACTTGTGGGAATTGATAGCCCTCAAACACTCGAGAAGAGAGATCAATTTTACTAGAACATTGGCCTCCCTTTTGCTTCTCTTTCTCATTAGAAAAATATCATTAGTTCCTTCCACTTTAATATCCCCAAAAGACCTTGTGGGCTAACGTTGCCAAGCCCCCATAGAATCCTCATAATCGTTATAACGTCCATGAAAAATTTCGCTGCCGTCATGAATAGTACTAGCCTGCAATCCTTTCTCCTAGTTGATAATTCGGAAGTGCTCAATGCATCATTAAAGTCCGAAGGTTGTAGACTTTCACCCATTTCACAACATTTCCACACACTCCTTTTCATCCCCCTCGTCCCTAATTTCATTGGATTCAACACTGCGCTATTTGAATGCACTGTTCTTCATGTCGACACCTATTTTAGAGTGGACATTTTTAGATTCCACATAGAGTCGTCAAATAAAACGAGCCCCACATTTGTCATGCCCATGTTGTTCCACGCCTGTGCCATTCCACATGTAAACAATCCTGAAGAGACCATCACTTTATTTTTCCCCTTTCTTCTGCCTGTTTTGGGAGCCTACTAGAGTTTTAGTGATATATGTGTTGATGTGCACTGTGAAGGTTTGAAGAGGAAAATTCTTTGAACATCAATGCGAAGAGGAAAAAGGATGAACACGGGGAGCTGTAATACATACACATAGGAGATCAGAGTTTGCGACGTGTAACTTTTTTATTAGCGAGAACAATGATAATAGAGCCTCTTGATTGGTTGGGGTGAATAGTCTCTGCTCGCCCCAAGCTTGAAAATAAAACTCCTTTCGACGTAATTATTACCAACCATAGTTTATTTACAAAAGAACATATATTAAACTATATAATGAATTATTAAATTGATAACTATTTAATATGGGTTGACTTTTAGTGATGTTTATATGGGTCATTGTATGATGTTGTGGACTATTCAGAAGACCCATCACTATTAAGTCAAGTTTTTATGTCTCCTTCTCATGTTTATACATAAAAAGTAGATAATGGATGGGAATATTTAATTCATGGTACTAAAGATGGGATCACAAATTATATTATGTTTACACACAATATCTTGACAACATATCCATGTGATAAATACTAGAGTAGAGCGATTGGATTAGCCAAGCCTTTTCAATATATGAAAATATTAGGCTTCAAGAGTTCATGTGTTGTAGTGATGGATGCATTAAAGCGGAACAATCAAATTAACTCAAACTACTAGAATGGGATAATGATGGGTGGAGGTTAAGTTGTACCTATTATGGGAACCTCATCTTTAGTATCTCCTTTGTCTATATGTTCTCCTTAGGTGATGGAACTTTTCACAAAACTATTTTGAGCGTTAACATTTGTTGATTACATATTTATCTTATTTCACTAATAGATTTATATTTCTTGATAAAACAAGTAGCAAAAAATCCTATTGGTGTGTTAGGATTCAATATAATTTTCCCTTCCCCTATTATTATTTTGTAACTTGCGGAGGTGTAGGATTTTGAGGATGGCATATTATGTTCTTCTAAGAAATGTGAGCAAGCCTTTTACTTAGATGTTCTAGTTAAAGAAAATTGTTCATACTTTGTTAGATACAATCCAGGAGGAAGGTCTGTAAAGTATCGATAATTGTGGTTGGATCAATAAATTATTTTTTAGCTGTATTTTAGAGCGGAATATTTGGAGGAATCAACTTCATGTGTCATTTTTACTACTTCTCCCACCTTGAAATTTTTTCGAGAAAAGCTTTAGGATCCATATTGAGGCCTTAAATGACCACATTTTTTGGTTTCAACCTTATTATGGACCTTGATTCCTTAATACACATACATTTTGATAACAAAAAAATTCACAAGAATAGTTTGTGACTCTCTCTGGTATGAAGTCCCAATTGGACCTCACAAAATTTGGTATGAGAGAACCATTCAAATTTTGGCTCAACTCCCATGCTTAGTTGTGTGTAATTACTATGATATGTGTATGATCATTACAATGATGGGTGGACCTATTGGGCTAGTAGCTATAAATAATGCAAGAATGCAAGAATTCTAACCTATCTAAAGGGGTGAATTTATGAGAACATTTGAGGTGATGAAATCATAGAAAATCACATATATCGACATTTAAGGATTGTTTATTATAAACCTGGAAGGCATTGCACACTTAGCTCATCAAAACAAGACATATAATAGTCATTAACCAAACCAATAAGTACCTAATGTAGAAGGACAACAAACTGAAACCAAGTAAAGGGGATGATACTTCCCAAGGATCAAACATGCAATTCTTCTTCTCCAACAAGTCCTTATTAAGTACCTTTTGTACCCTTTGTATCTGAAATCCATTGCAGGCGACTATCAAATTCCTCAGCTAGTAATTGAGGGGAACGTTAAGATTGTCTAGTGTATCCATTGGTTCTCGTAGTTTATTCTTTACCTACTTAAATGTGGCAATTTTCTACTCAAGTATAGAGGATAACTCATATGTCATTTTCCTCCTATTATGTTGTTATGACTGCTCTACCTATTCTCTCATTTGGACATTTTCAACAATAAGCTGATGAACTAGTTGTTGCTTGAGTCCAATCAGTGCTCACCTTTTCTTAGGCAATATCTTTGTAGTTTATCCATAACTAAACTTATGAAATTAGTCTAGACAACTTCCTTTTCTTTATTTTTTTCATATCATGATAATATTCTTCCTCATTCTCTTCCACCTCATAGAAGTTTCTATAGAGACAACATGATAGTTGAAATACCTAAATATCCAATACATGTTCTGGATCATATGCTAATTGAGTTGGTTTAAGTTTTTGTGCTGAGGTAATATACCCATTCAATTTCATTGATTTATACTTGTGTTTTTTCTTGTGTGTTCTTATGGTAACCTTGTGGACTTGTTAGGATGTCTTGATAGCTATGGAACACCATTCGGTTAACCTTTTGTGACTATTGTTGTTGTTGATGAGGTGGGCTCTTTATTTCATTTGAATCATGTAGTTCTTATTTATTTCTTATATATTTTCTCTGTCGAATGAAATTTTATGTTCCAATGAAACATCCTAGGTTTTATCCACTAGGCTTGAATCCTCCTATCCATTACTGCACTAGTTTTACTAATTTCTTATTGTATTCTTTTTCCTTCAATTAGTGGGGAGTTAGCTTTCAAGTCGACTAGTGCATGTCATTGTCCCGTCCTTTGTTTCTCTATTTGACTTGACTACCCTTTATTAATTATTGTTGGGGATGCTACTATCAAGTTTAGTGATCAACCCATACCTTACTTCTATTGAGTTTTTCAGTTTACTTTTTCATGTTCTCCCCACATCTTCTACATAAAAATCTCAATAAAAATTCCTTGGCTTTCCCAACTGCTTCTAAAACTTGAGACTTGCTGAATGAGCCCATGAAATCCATTGTCTTAGTTTGCATTGGGTCAAATTACCCTTCATGACTAGTTTTTCTAACTCTTTTTTGTTTATTTCTTACAATTCTTTCTAAATCTTGGGCTCATCTAAGATGATATCTTGTAGTACTTCTATATAGTTTATTCCAAGATTTTGTGCTCTATCGATGGTTAGATATCTTGACTAACCTGTAAGCTTCTTTTTACTTCGGCTCACTAAAACTGACAATTCCAATTTGAAAAATGTATAATATACAATTTTAACTCCCTTTTATCTTCCCACTCACCATTATTTTGAAAAATGTATAATATACAATTTTAACTCCCTTTTATCTTCCCACTCACCATTATTTATGGGGAGAATTGTGTCAATCAGTGTTAGGAGGCTTAGCTCTACAATAAAAAATAGTATGTTGGTTTGTCGTTTCATCTCATTAAAAGTTTCAGTGGATATGGTAGATATGATAATTATTTTGGATGGATGTCAGCTAATTTGACACAATATACTTATGTTGAGCCCAAAAAAAACTAGATGTGTGATTAGTTGAGTAGGGTTCGATGGACCTGCTATGGAACTCACTATATCTATGATACTCTTTCCATATTTTATAACCCAATTTCTAAACATTTCCCACAGGGATGGAGACTATGTCTTTCCCAACTAATTACTAGAAAAGAACTTAAAGTTCCTCATGGATGATATGACATTTCTAGTAAAAGAGGTATCTCCCACTAGAGTTACCTATGGCATCACTAACTAAATAAGAAGAGATGGGAACCATATCACCTTCATATAACTTTGACATTTTTTTGTAGTTATTCTTTAGGATGTTGGTGACATGATCCACCTAGTTGTACTTCTTCTTCAACCTAACTATCTTCCCAATGGCTTCCAAGATATTTAGCTTCACATCCAATGCCCCACCCATCAAGGAAATACTAAGGGGTACTAATTAATGCCCACTTTATATTTGGTTTTTTTACATGCAAAATAATAAGCCTCTTTTAGTTCTTTTTTTTGTTCCTCCTATAAATTCCCTCAATCAAGCATTAGAGTCTATTTTCATAGGAATTTATAAATTATAAATGTAGGAACCTTCTTTGGAGATGAGAATTCTTCTGAAATGCCTAAGAGGAATTTCATTTGCATGTTTTTTCATACAAATACATTTCCAAAGGTGTAGACCCCTTGGAGCAAATGCCACCAAATCTTAGCTCCCAAAAATGCATCTACAGTTGAAGTATGTCCTACTTTTACTCTTATTATTTGATCTTTTATCTCCTTTGGGACAAAGCTCTGGATGCTAAAATCCAAATAAAGAACAAAACCATTTGTTAAAATCCAAATGAAGATGTTGAAAATTGCTAAAACGTCTATTTGGGACTTCGATAGGTGACCCATAAATTACGTTAGACTCCTAACATTATATCATAACTAAGAGCATCCTTTTGTTATGATCCCATCAGTTTAAAATTGTACTCTTTGAAGATATTTTGTGATAGAGTTTAGCTTAGAAATTATCAATGCGATTTTTTCACAAAGTGTCCAATTTTGCAAGACCATGACTCAAGTTATTTCAGATAGTTTGCTCATAGTTGGTTAAACACACTATTTTTATATTTTGGAACTCATTTATACCACTTGGTTCAACTTTCCCATCCATGGATCAAATTCACAATGTGTTTTTGAATGGAGTGATTTGCAACTTTCCATAAAAGTATGCCTAGGGAGTTAGATGGGAAAACCCAACATTTTGTTGGACTCCTAGAATACTTATACTATGATTCCATTATCCATAAATTTATTTATTTGAGGTTCTCTAGAGCTATTTTTTTTCTTGGTAAGGATCAATGTAGTTTTTGTTGAAAGGGCTAATTTTGGAAAAAGTTGGCTTGAATAATTGTGGCTTGAACATGCTAACATTGGCATTTGCCAAAAAGAACTTACCAAATGTTATGGAAATTGTTTATTCTATTGATTTTAGTTTTAATATCCCTAAAATAAATTCATAATGTGTCTATGCATGGCTCCAGATGCTAATCACAACTTTGCATAAAAATATAACTTGGAAAAATATTGGAAACCCATTGCTTTTCTGACTTTGGTAATAGGTTTTCGAGTTTGAGAAGGGATTGGAGGTGTGATGCCACTCGGTGGGCCTCGAGTTTACTCTTGGCACATGTAATGAGGCACAAGTCTAGCATCGTTTGGGGATGCCAATCATTCATCTACATTCACAATTTTGGAGGATTTTATTCTTTGTTCCCCATTCATTACATCGGGGGAAGGAGGGGCTTTGTGGTTATGTTTTCCACACGTGGTCTATCCACCTCTAATGAACGGCTACTGAAAAGAGAAATTCAACCATTCTTGGAAGGTATATATGCCTCACCTGCATCATGGTGATCGAGGTGGTTTAGAATGAATGCTCAGGAGATGTTGCACTGCCCGGGTTCAGAATGAATGCTCAGGGGATGTTGCATTGTCCAATGGCTATGGGGTTTGATGTATATGGAATAGAGGAGCACATCTAACAACAATCCTATTATGGGTCTCCTTCTGCAAGTGTATGATGATAGTTGTGGATCAATTAGGTCTGACTCTAACCGATGGTGAAACCTAACTAACCAAAAATTCAGGAGAACAATAGGAGAGTAGGGAAGAGGCGGGGGATAAGAAGAGGTGATAGTGGGAATACCAGGGGATGAGGGAATTGTGAAGAAGAAGAAAATAAAGGAGAGTATGTGGGGAAGAGAAGGAGGCACCAGGAAGAGAGCACAACTAGGAAGACAAAAATCTTGGATAATGCAAGGAATAAGTTAGCATTATTGGTTACACAAGAATAGGTCTAGCCTTGCTGAAAAAACATCAGAAAGGATATAACCGAGCTTGTAGTATCACAGGTTAGTGCCAAAAATTATGGGCGATTTTATGTTAATAAACCCTCACAATATTCATCTTCCTTGTTGAATACCGAGTTTGAGGGTTAAACATGTAATTTTCTATCCTAATATATTTTTTCTCTATATGCATTCTTCGGTTGATTTTGGTGTTTTCTGCATATGGGAATTCCTAGATTCTATATCAATAAGGTTCTTGTATATTTTAGTATTGGGGTTTTGATGTTTTTAGGTTTTTTGTGTTGACAAATTTGGTTGCTTTTTCATTTTGGGTGCTCCTAGAAATCTTCTACATCATGAAGGTGCTTTTGTGTTTTACGATTGTGTTCAGGATTTGGGCGTTGATGGATTTCACTATTTATTCATTTGAGCACAACTATATTTTTAGTTTGGCAATGGATTTCATTTTGGATTATTGGGTTTGGTCTTTACTATGTTGGGGTTTCTAGAAATTTATATTGGAAGAGTGACCTAGTTCAAAATCATGAGGGTGTTTCAATATTTTTGTTTGGGTTGATGCTTTTAGGATTTGGGTGTTAACATATTTCCTTCCTTTTGCATCTAGGAACTCCTAAATTTTTAGTGTGAAATAGACTTTGTATTGGTCTCTGGGTTTTACTAGATGTTTACATTAGGAGAGTCATTGGGGTTCTAGCTATACGATTTGGAGTTTTTTCACATAAATTTGGAGTGAGATAATTATTGTTTTTCAACAATTAATGTTGGCATTGTGGCACTATTTTTATATGAGAACTTTGTACAAGAGGAGTGACCGTGTTTTAGCATCCTTGGGTTGATGTTTTAGCATTATATTATTTGTACAATTTTTGTTTCACGGGTGATTTCGTTTTTTGAACTGTTTTCATTTGGGTCCTTGCACTATTTTGGTATGAGAACTTTGTACAGGAAGGGTGATTGTGCTTTAGCATCCTTGGATTTATGTTTTAGCATTACACTATTTGTACAATTTTTTATTCACAGATGATTTTCTTTTTTTGGACTATTTGCATTTGGCTCCTTGTCTTAGATAGGATAAATAAGCTTGCATAATTAGTGGTTGCATGTCCCATTATTAGGATCCATATATGTGCTTTTGTGCAATTTTCCCATGGTATGTAGGGAACTATATTTTAGTGTTCAAAAGTTGGTTGTTCCATGAATTATATAGATCGAAGGATCATTGGTACCTTTTGTTTATGCTATGTTTACCTCCATTGTACTGCACCTCCATTGCCCATAAGGCTAGTTGTATGGTTTGCAGCTATGTTTTAAATAGGAATAGGATGTTAGAACTTAGAACCAATGACTAGCTTTATGTTGTGGGGATTCCAGAATTGTGTTTCGTGGATTTTTAGAATTATTTAGAAAGTTGACTTGGATCATCACCTCTATGGTTGGTTGTAAGGAATACAATCAAAATGTTATTTCAAAAAAAAATATGTTGGTGCTTTTCACATTTATAATTTAATTTTTTTCCTGACCTCACTTATAAGTTATGAGTAAGGGAGGGCTTATTTTGCATTTAAAATTCTTTTGTTGTGAGAATTTTCATGTGCCTAAAAATGTTGTCACCAATGGCTATGTGCTTACAATCCCCTACTATTTTCATTTTTGTTAATGTGGGGAGTAAATATTCTCATGTTAAGGGCTAGGGTCATACCAACAATTTTAAGCTAGAAGATAATTCAAAATACAACCAGTTTCAGCCTGAGTCCACAAACGAATGATTGATTTTATGGTTAATCTCATTACAGAGGAAAAGTGCATTTTCACTTCTACTTAGAAGAACCCAAGGGACAAAACACGAGGTAACCCTACTGAGAGACGAGTTCATGATTCTATAGGTCATGCCCAAGCTTGAGGGTGGAGAACATCCATCTCAGGAAAGCCTGCTTGATAGAGTTGTAGGATTTATGTCTTGGAAACTTCCTATAGTAACCAACTTTGAGAACATAGGTATTTCCTAATCAGAGATTTTATTAATCTCGTGGGGGTCCAAAACTCAACAATAAATAAATTATGTGTGTAGCCGCAACCCTTTATTGTAACCATGAATAATAAAGAATGTTGTATAGTAGTTGACTTCTTGTCCATCTATTAAATTATTTGATGACCAAGGTCATTGTGGCATGCCACGATCATAAATAAGATGCATAAAAATCATAGATACATGATGCTTAGTCATATATGTATATATGTGGATGTGCAACTTTACGCATGTTGTCATTATATTAATTATTCCTAAATTCTTATGAATGGATACTAGGTGAAGTAAAGCCAATCCTCGATGGATGCAATCCATGTTTTTCTTCCTTGTACTTGTGTTCCAAAGATTTTATGGCTATTAATTATACACATCATGTCATCATCAGTCTCTCATGTGTTTTAGCAAGCCCTCTAAGTTTGTGACAAGCGCTCAATGGCATTCTTCATTATTTCCCTAGTACCAATTGGTGTGCATTTATCCACCTTAGCATGCGTTATCTCAAAATCAGACCCTGGAAGGCTGCAGACTAGGAAGACCTCAAGTAACTATTTCAAACCTACTTTAGGTTGAGGCTTAGCCTCCTCAACCTGAGAGGGCTCTCTCTTAATGGATTAATGATTTTGATTAAAGATAAGATGACTAACTCTTATAGAACAACTGTGAAAAATATGAATGGTGGAAACAGATTTAACAACTATCCATTGGGCTTATGGAGTCAACAACACCTCAATATCACAATGAACTCAACCTTACATGGAAGTTAGGGAATTCAGCATTTAAACATTCAGAACATAAACTCATATGGGACCACACAGTTTATAAATGTATACAGGAAGTCAGAGCACATTCAGTGAATTCTGAGTGATTATACATCCATACCACTGTAAGAATTAAGAAAAGGACAACATCACATATCCTGAACATAAAAAATCCTTCATGAATCTGGAGAAGTAAATTCAAACATGTATTACTGAAAATGAGTCTTACATAAGCCAAACACAAGCTT
>APFE031738714.1:20569-37814 GCA_000404065.3 Pinus taeda
CCAAACTTTTGTACCAAGACCATGGCTTTTCCTTCTAAAGTGGTCATAAACAATTTTTCATGAGACATCTTCTTTGGAAATGCAACCTTAAGACTGCGTACATGCATATGGAAACCTTAACCAAATGAAGAGCAGCATTGTCTTTCTTTTTATCTTTGAATATTGGAAGATCTTCTAACCAATCAACCTTTGGCATAGGATTTGGAAAACCAGGGATATGAGACCGATTCATAGGAGCATACCTGGCATTCATTCTTGCAGTGGAACTCATCTTAAAACTTCATCAAGCTACTGATCTTCTAGTAGTGGAGTCACCTTCCAATTTGTTATTTGATGTGTGGAGTCACCAAGGTAGTTTTGCAGCCTCAAAATGATGTCTGAGCTCCTGCTACCTTCAAAAGTTCAGCCTCTTGATTTCGGGAAAGAATAAGCTTCAGGCTCCCGGCAGACGCACCAAAATGTTGGAAATTTTATGGAAAAGCTTGTATTTGGCTTGTGTAAGACTCATTTTCAGTAATACATGTTTAGCTTTACTTCTCAGGATTCATGAGGGATTTTTTATGTTAAGAATATGTGATGTTGTCCTTTCCTTAATTCTTACAGTGGTATGGATGTATAATCACTCAGAATTCACTGAATGTGCTCTGACTTCCTGTATACATTTATAAACTGTGTGGTCCTATATGAGTTTATGTTCTGAATGTTTAAATGCTGAATTCCCTGAATTCCATGTAAGGTTGAGTTCATTGTTATATTGAGGTGTTGTTGACTCCATAAGCCCAATGGATAGTTGTTAAATTTGTTTCCACCATTCATATTTTTCACAGTTGTTCTACAAGAGTTAGCCATCTTGTCTTTAATCAAAATCATTAATCCATTTAGAGAGAGCCCTCTCAGGTTGAGGAGGCTAAGCCTCAGCCTAAAGTAGGTTTGAAATAGTTACTTAGAGTCAACCTGAACAGCAGCCTATCAGGACCTGATTTTGAGATAACAACATGGATTTCTCTTCATGGTAATGACTCTGTACATATCTTGGATAAGTGACCTTGCTTCCTAAAACCGTTTTTGAAGGGTATCGTGTCAGTTTCCTCCCTCTTCCAGTGAGGAAATATTTTATTCAATGGTTTTGCAAAGAAATTAATTGTTACATCAAAGAAATCGGATAAGGAGTAATTGGCCAAATTTCATGTATTAGAAACTTAACCATCTTTTACAGTAAGGCCTGCAGCCTACCATTTTACAACTCCTTTTCCTCTCTTGGTATGATTTTATTATGGCCTGAAGTCCAAAATAACCTAAAAACAACCTTACCAACACTTCAGATAAATGCTCGAATGCCTATAATATTTCCTATGTTGTTTCTCGTAACATCGTTGGCAGGAGGTTGTGATTTGGTGAATTTCAGATTGTATTTGGAAGCTTGGGCATTCTACGTTGTATATGGTGGAGTTTAATTTCGATGGTATCCAATGAAGGTTCTAAAAAAATCACACAGCTAATTACCCAACCTAATCAAGGGTGAGATGGAAGACTGTGTTATTTCTAAATGTTTATCTTCTTATCGTTTCTATAGAACTTAATAGTAAGGATTTTTCATTATAGGTATACTTATGTTTGCTTCCTTTTGATGAATTGAAGAAAATAGTACCTACATATTCCTACGAAATAGTGTATCATTTGTTGACTATGCAAGGCTTATGTATACAATAGTATCTATCTTTCTTCATGTTTGGTTCATTGATATGAACATACATAGATGTATAGTAGGTTGCTCTTTTCTTTGGAGTAGACTCACCAAACTCGATAGTTATTCTTGAGATTGTGCAAATAGGAATACCATTTATGCTTCCTTCAGTGTCATCGATGACATCCTTTCTTAGAATGGAAAAAAATAATTCAACAATTGGTTGTCCTAACAATTTTTATGCACAGGGCAGCAAAGAAAACTAAAAAAAGTATTCTAACAACCTACCACAACTTTGTAATGTCTTTATCGACCAAGGGGTCTACTTTATCCCTTGATGCTCATTCTCCTTGTCATTTTCAATTTTGGTTCTACTAGAGAATTCTGATTTGGGTGTCACCACATAATTGAACTATGAAACATATAACTTCTTAAAGGATTTCATTGAAAGGGTTATCCCATTTTGATCTTCACAACATTTTGAATCTTAGGGGAAACATAGAAGGAACCTCTATTTTAATGTTTAAAATTTTTCCAAATTCATATTCCAAGAGATGTTATTATCAAACTTGTCATCGATTTTAACTTAACGATTTTCTATTGTGGTCCTGAAATAATCACCAAGAGCCTCCAAATTTCAGGCTTATTCCTCATCCTTGTTGCTTGTGCATTTTGGGTGTTCTCCTGTTGTAGAAACCACTTTATGTTCTTGATATATGCTGTTGAAATTACCAAGGCCATTCTTTATTTCAATTGCAATAGTACTTTTATGCTCAAATTTCAACTAACAAACAACTGTCTCTATATGTTTCCGATTCTAAAAAACATATTTCAAGTTACTAATATTTATAACCTCTTGGTCAATGGATTGTTTACTTATGAAACAATCATCTCCCTATGCATATTGTGTGTCAGTAACATCCCTGATGAAAATTCCATGTAATAAAAGTTAATAAAGGAAAAATAATAACCATGGTTGATGGGACACTTATTCCAAGATGGATGTTAGGAAAGACATCCTAGTGTTGGTGTTCATTTGGTTATTAATGGCTAAGGAAATTGATAAAGGCAATGGCTAAGGCTTTGGAAAGGAAAAATGACATTTTTGGCACATTTATTTATGAAAATAATGGAAATTAGGAGAAAAGGGAGGTGATATTGAAATGTGGCAACAAGAATATTCCAATTTTAATTTGTCCTTGAATTAAAATTCGAATTTAGTCTCACTAGCTGCTTGGAAATAATTAATTAATTCATTATGGATTAATTAGTTGGAGAAATTCAAGTTAGAAGTCTTTCTGAAGTCATGCAAGAGTTATCCCTTAAATTAAGGAGATAAGTCTTAAATTAAGGGAGATAAGATTGAGTATATTTGAGTTGTAATTAGTTAGCTCAGTTTACTGAGTTAAGTCCAGTTAAATTAGTTCCAAACTGTTTGAGGAACTAATTGTGAGTATCAGTCAGTTGATGCATGCATGCACTCAACCAATGTACTCTAGATAACTGAAGATTCCCTCATCAGAAACTCATGCATGTCTATTCTGAGAAAGACCCAGTTGAGCTAAATGTCAAGGACAATGTACTATTAGTTGCATGTGTTTTCCTATAAAGGAAACTCATGCATGCAGAAGGATTAATGCACAGGAGAATTGTGTAGTTCTGATAGTGTGTTAGAGTTGTGTGTGAGAGCAGTGTCACACTGGGTGAAGGAGATCATCCCAGAGGTAACTTTGCAAGGAAAATATGAGCTTGGAGGGCAAAGAGGAAGGCTTGTGAGAAGCTTTGATTACCTATGAGCATCCAGGAGGATTGTACTGAGAGCTGGCTAGTTGTGAGAGCTAAGGCTTTGTATAATTCTGATGTATTTCCACCTTGTATGATAATACAGATAGTGGGGTTTTTAGCTGAGGCTTTCCCCTGAGTATTTTCTGTGTTCCATGTGCATTGATTCTTCTTCTTTTGGTTATATGTGTTCAGCTTGATCTTGATCAATTTTAAGCTTCTGCAAATTGATAGTAGATGTAGATTATAGTATTTTTCTTTGGTATAATGCATTATCAGGTTAATCTACAGTCAGATTTTCTACAAAGATCTCAGAGGTAGATTTGTAGAGAATTTGTAGAATTTCTACATGGTATCAGAGCTAGCTAATCTGTAAAGAAATTTCTACATGGTATCAGAGCCAAATTTATCGGAGCTGTGAATAGTATACGGAGAAGAGAATTAAAAGTTTGAAGTTCAGGGTTGTAGGTGCAAATGGAATTCATATCATAGTTCAATTGAGATGGGACATTATGCGACTAATTTCCCATCGAAGAAGTCCATGAAGGGATCCTCGGATGGATCGGAAGGTGAGCCATTAGCCTCTCAGTTCAAAATGGAATTTACCCTCATCGCATGCATGGTGTCATTGATGATGGGTTGTGTCTGGTATATTGATAGTGGAGCCTCATTCCACATGACTGGTGATAAAATTTTATTCAGTACCTTGGAGGAGAAATACCTCAAGATGCGCATAGAGATGGGTGATGACAAAAAGTATAGTGTTTGAGGAGTGGGCACTGTTGCTTTTCAGAGGAAGCATGGAGCTTCTTTGACCTTGAAAAATGTGATGTATGTGCCTGGACTGAAGAAGAACTTGGTATCAGTCACAATGTTGGAGGACAAAAGCTACGATGTTTTCTTCAGTAAAGGAAAGGTGTTCCTAAGACACATAGACACCGGTCAGACCAAGAGGTTAGGGATTCGGGTGAAGAATCTCTATAAACTAGAGGTAGATGATTGTGCAGCATTGAGTACAAAAGCATAATTGGTGCAAAGCCAAGACATTGGCGAGTTGTGGCACAGGCGGTTGGCCCATTTTCATCATGGGGCTTTGAAGATAATGTAGCAGATATCTATAGGACTTCCCAAAGGTAAACTTGAGCAAGTTGACACATGCAAAGGTTGTACCTTGGAAAGTACGCTAAGTCTTCCTTTCATTATCGATACAATCGAGCAAAGGCTATCTTAGAGTGAGTTCATGCAGATGTGTGTGGACCATTCTCAAAAGCATCCACCGTGAAGCAAAGGTATTATGTGATTTTCATTGGTGATTTTTCTTGTAAACGCTGGATTTATTTCATGCAGAAGAAAGACCAAACCTTCTCAAAGTTTTGTGATTTCAAAGCTTTGGTCGAGAAAGAGTCAGGGAAGAAGATCAAGGCCTTGAGAAGTGACAAAAATGGAGAATATGTCTCTCGAGAGTTTAAATACTTCTATTCAGTAGAAGGAATTAAACGAGAGTTGACGACACCTCATAACCCACAGCAAAATGGGGTGGCAGAGAGGAAGAATAGAACTATTGTAGGGGTAGCACGGGTGACGCTACATGACCAAGGCCTACCACTTCACTTGTGGGCTGAGGCATGCAACACAGAGGTCTGTTTGTAGAATAGAAGCCCGTACCACATACTTGGGATGATGATGCTAGAGGAAGCTTTCTCCAGTAAGAGACCAGATGTGGGTCACTTTAGGATATTTTGCTCATCAATATATTTCCATGTGACAAAGGATGCATGAAAGAATATTTAGACAACAACAAAGTTGGGGATACTTGTGGGGTACACTGATACACCTCATAGCTATCAGGTGTACTTACCTATCAGTCAGAGGACAATGGTTCGCAGAGATCTCAAGTTTGATGAGCAGAAGGCCATGCGAGTTTCCCTTAAGAGGGAGCTCTGACTACAGGCTATGGAGGAACTGGTGGTTCCTAAGGAGGAGGAGCCTCAGACTGATGTGGAGTAGCTGCATGCAGAGGTTCCAAGAGTGGAGATAGCCACTCAAGTAGATTCTTCCAGAGATGGATGGAAGCGCACAAAAGAAGCTGACAGATTGTTGTAGGATGTGAGAGAGAATGTGGGAGCACCATTTTCTCAGTGCAGATAGAGAAGGTCACCTAAGATGTACACTGGATACATGGACGTTGCCGGGGAATGTGTTGAGACCAAGCCATCTTCCTTTGAGGAAGCAGTGCAGCAGCCGATTTGGGTTGATGCTATGGTGGAGGAGTATGACTCCATAGTTCGTAACAGTGTTTGGGACGTGGTTCCAAGGCCAGAGAACAAGTCAGTTGTGAGTTCCCGTTGGCTTTACAAGGTAAAGCAAATTGCTGATGGTAGTGTGGAGAAGCATAAGGTGAGATTTGTTGCCTGTGGCTTTTGACAAGTCGAGGGGATTGACTATGATGAGAATTTTGCACCTATCGAAAGGTAATCATCTATCAGATATATGTTGGCACTATCAGCACAGATGGGTTGGAAGATCCATCAGATGGATGTGAAGACTGCATTCCTCAATGGCGAGATTGAGGAAGAGGTGTACATAAAGTAGCCATAAGGTTTTGATACCTTTGATCATGAGTTGCATGTGTGCCGACTCAAGAGAGCATTGTACGGGTTGAAGCAAGCACCTCATGCTTGGTATACCAGGATAGACAACTACTTCACCAGGTTGGGCTAACCTGTACAACATCATGGTGGAAGGTAAGTTGTTGATCATCGTTCTTTATGTTGATGATCTCATATTAACTGGTGATGATTAGTTGATCATGTCTTGCAAAGAGGACCTTGCAAGAGAATTCGAGATGAAAGACATGGGTCTCATGCATTACTTCCTTGGCATGGAAGTGTGGTAGAAGGATGGGGAGTTGTTTGTGTCTCAAGGCAAGTATGCCAACGAGATACTCAGGAGATTCAACATGGAGAAGTGCAAGCCCATGCAGACTCCTCTAGCAAGTAACTACATGCAGGAGGATACTACTTTAAGAGAAGTAGTAGAGGCTACGATGTATAGGCAACTTGTGTGTTCACTAATGTACTTAGTGAACACATGACCCGATTTGTGCTATGCAGTGAACTCGCTGAGTCAAGCGATGGTTCAGCCTACCAAGATGTTTTGGAAGGCGGAAAAGCATGTATTCAAATACCTTAGAGGCACATCTCAGTATGGATTATGGTACAAATGGACAAAGGGAGTGAAGCTATAGGGCTTCACTGATGCAGATTGGGCAGGGAGTCCATCAGATCAAAAGAGCACATCAGGAGGTATTTTCAACCTTAGGTCAGCAACAATTTCTTGGTACAGCAGGAAACAGAGGTCAGTTGCACTTAGCTCGGCAGAAGCTGAATACATGGCTGCAAGTTAGGTAGCATGTGAGGCCATCTCAATGCATAAAATCCTAGTTGGCTTGTTTGATCAGAGGATGGATCCAATTGTGATTTATTGTGATAATCAGAGTTGTATCAAACTCTTTGAGAATCCAGTATTTCATGATAGGTCAAAGCACATCGACATCCGTTATCATCATCTCAGAGACTGTGTAGCGAGGAGGATCATATTGCTGTAGTATATTTCGATAGAGGAGCAAGATGTTGACATTTTGACAAAGGCATTGTCAAAGTGTAAATTCGAGTTCCATAGAGACAGGATCGGGCTGGCAGATAATACCTTTCTTGTTGAGAGGGAGTGTTGAAATGTGGCAACAAGAATATTCCAATTTTAATTTGTCCTTGAATTAAAATTCAAATTTAGTCTCACCAGCTACTTGGAAATAGCTAATTAATTCATTATGGATTAATTAGTTGGAGAAATTCAAGTTAGAAGTCTTTCTAAAGTCATGCAAGAGTTATCTTAAATTAAGGAGATAAGATTGAGTTATATTTGAGTTGTAATTAGTTAGCTCAGTTTACTGAGTTAAGTCTAGTTAAATTAGTTCCAAACTGTTTGAGGAACTAATTGTGAGTTATCAGTCAGTTGATGCATACATGCACTCAACCAGTGTACTCCAGATAACTGAATATTCCCTCATCAGAAACTCATGCACGTCTATTCTGAGGAAGACCTAGTTGAGCTAAATGTCAAGGACAATGTACTATTAGTTGCATGTGTTTTCCTATAAAGGAAACTCATGCATGCAGAAGGATTAATGCACAGGAGAATTGCACAGTTCTAACAGTGTGTTAGAGTAGTGTTACACTAGGTGAAGGAGATCATCCCAGAGGTAACTCCGAAAGGAAATAGGAGCTTGTATGGCAAAGAGGAAGGCTTGTGAGAAGCTTTGATTGCCTATGAGCATCCAAGAGGATTGCACTAAGAGCTGGCTAGCTGTGAGAGCTAAGGCTTTGTATAATTCTGATGTATTTCCACCTTGTATGATAATACAGATAGTGGGGTTTTTAGCTGAGGCTTTCCCCTATTTATCTTCTGTGTTTCATGTGCATTGATTCTTCTTCTTCTGGTTATATGTGTTCAGCTCGATCTTTCTTAATTTTAAGCTTCCGCAAATTGATAGTAGAAGTAGATTATAGTATTTTTCTTTGGTATATTGCATTATCAGGTTAATCTACAGTCAAATTTTCTACAGAGATCTCAAAGGTAGATTTGTAGAGAATTTGCAGAATTTCTATAGGTGAAAGGTCGTAGGTTGCATGTGAGGAGGAAAATGGAGGAAAATAATGGAAAATGAAGAAAATAGAGGCCTAATTCATAAAAAGGCTTGTGAGGATAAGTTGGTAAAATTTTGTTAGTTTAGTTTTGGATCTCTCTCTCTCATACTCTTCGATACTTAGAGTTTTCTTGGAGAACTCTTGGAGGGTGTGGCATACTTGGATTTTTGGACCAAGAAGGCAACAAAAGATCATGAAATCACAAGAGGACATTGGGATCAGTAGCTACAACAAGATTTTCTTTCAAGTACCGAGTTGCATGTATGTTTTCCTCACTAGTTTTGGCATGCATGGAATATGCATGTGAATTATTGGTCATGATTTGTCACTGGCATGGAGTATTTCCTAGATTGACAGTGGATTTCCTAGCCTTTCCATTTCCTGGTTAGCCATGGAGATTGTGGGTGTATTTCCTTGTTTTGTTTTGGTTGGTTCTCATGTTTCCTTAACTTGGGTTGACTTACTAGTTCCTGGAGCCTTGTTTGGATGCTCTAGAGCCCTGTAGAAGCTTGGGTTCAGTTACTAGTCCCATATCCTTGGTTGGACAAATGCTTTGGAACCCTGTAATAGCTTGGGTTGAGTTTCTAGTCATGTAGCCTCAAATGGAAAAACGCTCTAGAGCTCTTGGTGGGTTGAGTTACTAGTCTTGGAGCCTTGGTTGGACAAACACTCGGGAGCCGGGTGGCAATTGTGGGTTGAGTTACTATTCGTAAAGCATTGGTTGGAACAAACACTTTGGAGCCCTGGAAGGCTTGGATAGAGACCAATTTGATGATCGTGTTATGATGTCTGACCGTGAGGTGGAACCACTGTTTTATGGGTTGAGGTGGTTAGCCTCTTGGAAGCCCTGGATGATTTTGGATTGATGTGTTCCATGAGATCCCACATTCATTCTTGGAATATGGCATAGGGGTGAATGGATAAAGAGATATTTGGCTTAAACATTCTACGGTCGGGTGGAACATGGAAGTCCCATCCCGGGTTTGGATTTTACATCATCAATATGAGGTTATTTCTCCTTGTATTTCTATGAGTATTATACTATTTTATATGTGGATCATATGATTGTGATTTCATTGGTATCTCTGTTGCTATTATGTTGGTTATATATATGTTTTATGAAAGTAGCTATGTATGACTCTCATCATGTTTTTAGTTGTAAATGAATGAACAATGTATCTATGACCTAATGTATGAAATGGAAGTTGATGTGTTGAGACATTAATGTTTCTTAGTGATTCTAAGCTAAGTATGAGACCCCTAGGCTTAGATATGTTATTTACACATGTAGATTAGATATTCGTGATGTGTTTGACGAAATTCCTGTCATGGCTAGTAGGGGTCCAGTCAAGGTATTATTCAAGTGGTTGCATTTGTATTGTCATTTCCTTGTTAATTTAATGTTCTAAAGATGTCATTCTATTCTGGATAGTGACCTGGGCTTTGGGCCTAAAAATGTGGCTGAAACCCTGGGGACACTAGAAACACTGCAAAATAGTCCCTAGATGTTGGCTTGCAGGCCTGGTAGAGTGTCTAGATGTCCTTGGACACTGGCATGTCCATATCATGAGAGCATCCAAAGGTCAAATGGTCCAAAAGCTCAGTGGGTTCAAGGGGTTGGTTGGTAATAAGGTTGGATTGGTTCCTGAGGGTCCTAATACTGATGTTGAATGTATGTATGGTGTGTTTCCATTATTTACACTTCCTTAACATGACTTAGGAGGTTGAATCATATCATAGTGGCCTCTTGTCACATGTTTAACCTGACTGGCCGGTTGTTTGGGTAGATGTGGGAGGAGGGTGTTACAGTGGTATGAGAGCATGGTTCACCCCTCGAACTGGATGGGCTGTGTGTGGGTCATGTATGAATGTTAGTTTCATGTGTGGCTCTTACGCTTGCATTCGATGTGCTTTTTGCATTTGCATGATGTTGATCATGGTTGTAATGATGTCATCATGTGAAATTTGATGTTGTTATTGTGGGAAGCATCTCCATGAGAGTATAACTGGTTACATGTTGTTATATGTCACTTACATGTATCATTATTGTATGGTTGGTTACATACTTGTATGTTTGGTTGCATTTTTTGTATTCTTGGTTGCATGTATCATTCTTGTAGATTTGGTTTCAAGTATTGTTCAGTAATGCTTGATCATATGTGTTTTTGCATGTGTGTGGTTGCTAACTTATTGTTTATGCATGTTCATGTTTGCATGTGGACAAGTGTACAATGATGTAATGGTTTTCGACATGCATGAGGTCATGGTATGCGTTGTTGATAAGGTCATGCATTAATGACTAGACCCTAGCTAGAATGATGGTTGCATGATTATATACTTATGTGTTATGTTTCTATATGCTATCGTGATTATGTTATACATGAATCACATTGATTTTTTGATCTTGCAGACAAGGTATCCTCCTTGAGCTATACTAAGGTACGTTGGTTTATTATGATTTGGTTTAGCTGACATGATATTCCTTGCAAGAAGAATATCAAAGATGGATAGCACGATGGTAGACTACAAAGACTCTCCCTATGAATCAAATGAGAAATATGGTGTTTGGAATTATTACGAATTGGAAGATTCACTGAGAAACTTAAAGGAATAAATAAGGGTTGTAAGGCAGATAATGAAAAAATCATGCAGGAACATAAGAAACAAGCATAGGTAAATGTAGTGATACTTTAGAGTTTGTTAGATTTGCAGTGACAGGGACCACATAGGATCGACTATGAGCAGGAGAAAAAAACTAATGGGGCATATGGTAGTAGGTTACATGGTGGTCATAGGTCAGACAAAGATGAAACTGTTAGATATGGAAGATTGTTGGATGCTCTAGAGAGGAGAAGGGATAGACAAAAGTACTATTCTAGTTCTGATTCAAATAAGTGTTATGCATCATCATTATCATTCGTACAAGAGGAGTGATAGGGGATACTTGCCAAATGATTTTAAGAAACAAAAAACACCTACTTTTGATGGAGATATGAAGAAACCACAGGATACATAGCCATGGTTTCTTGTTATGAGGAAGTTCTTAAATTTGCATGACTATTCAGAGAACATGAAAGCCAGAGTAGCTACATTCAGTCTCAAAGGTAAAGCAGACATCTGGTGGGAAGATGTGAAGAATGGAAGATGTATTCGCGAGGAGGATTTGACTTGGAGTGAGTTTGAGTAGCTATTCAAGAAGAAGTATCTGTTAGAGATATACTTTGATGACAGGGAAAAATAGTTATATGAGCTAAAGACGGGATCAATGGCAGATGAGGAGTACACTAGCAGGTTGTTGGAGTTACTCAAGTATGTGGTGAATTTCCATGCCAAATGAGATTTTGGGTTAGTGTCTTAAAATCTCCAACATAACCAACTCAAATGCCTCAACTTATCCTACTTTGCATAGTGGAAAATAACACATTAGTGAATCATGAATTTGTAAACTTTTTCAACCCATATTTATTATATTATCAACATATCATACAACTATATAGGGCTCCTGTACCAGGTAAAATGGCCATTATACATACACAAGTAAAATATGCAAACAAGAACAAGATACAATGATCATCTAGCTGATGTAGAGCTCAATCACAACTACCATCATCGTATCCTGCACACATTTGCCCAGTCATTTGGCTCCCTATATGCAACATCTGCCTCTATCAATGAACCAAATATTTCTTCCCACTAAAAATGACTCCACCTGCTCTCACATTGATTTTAAGTCCATATACATATCAACACATCAAGATTTTGTTTGAGTTGTTCACAAATTTGTTTGTGAACAATTCCTTCTACCCACTGTTGCTCCTCAACTACATAAGGCCTTCTTCCCACTATAGCCTTCCATTGTTGCTATTTGAAGGCTAACATAGGGTAGGAGGGCTGACAACTATCACTATTGGAAGTCCTTCTCCAATCAGTGAACATGGACTGATGTGATCTTCTCCTTGACCTCCTTTCTTTGTCCTTCAAGAACTAGTCCCGAGCTCACCAATTATGCCACTGCTAGCAGTTAATTAGTCATTCAATGCACTACACTTAGGGCTCCAATCTTCATCCATATTACAACTGTCAAATTCGTTCTTGAGAAGGTGATCTAGGAATACTCTGGGTCACCTACTCACTTCCCTCCACCAACCTTAACGCACACAATACATCTATCCACTCGGACCATTTAGATCTACCCACTTACAATCCCATCTAGACTGATCTAAGTCTTTGAGTAAACCGCCCTCTATTTTGAAATAGAAGAGCTATTGCACAGATCTAGGTCTCTACTATGTTGCTACTCCAAACCTTGAAGCTTCTCCATAAATCTACCCTCATCTAGGGCTTGTACAAGCTTCCCTCTGTTCTGCAATTTGAGTCCTTACTTTGCACATATTTGGGCTCATGGATCTACCCTCATGTAGGGAACCTTTTTACTATGAAACTCTTGCATCTCTACCCAGATTTTGGGCTCTAATTCTTTTTTTTGTTCCATGCCTTGAAATAGACTTATGAATCCGCTTTTTCTCCTTCACTTATGCGAGCCCTATTCTTTTCCCAATCCGCTCACTTCACAAAGCATCTTCATAGACATAACAATGCCTTCTTGAGGGTTAGACTACTCATGCCATAGTGCAATAAACCCTTCCTTCACATAGGGTCTCAACCTCCACTTCTTTGCATTGATATTGAGCATTATTGCATCGATCTACTTGATTTATCTACAGGACAACACATCTTGAAGGTGCCCTAAACTAGAGTATCCAAATTTTGTTTTTCATAACACTTATGAACCACCTTGAATCTGTCATCTAACCAATCCATAATCCTATTACTCATATTCTTCACTAGAGCTAGGCTTCTTTGAGTTAACCACATAGGACAATTACATGGGTTAGTTCTAGACATCAAAGTTTTCCCATATTTGCAGTCATAGCTTGAATTTTCTAGGGCATATATCTCATCTATCTCCAAACCCTTAAGATAGCCCAACTCTTAGTCTTATTTTTCATGAGATAAACCTCTAGCCTTCACGTCACACCAATCCATGTTTTTGTTCCTCCAATTCACATTTCTGTGCACAAATCTGAGCACAACAACCTTCTTTCATATGCATATAACCCACATATTTGTGTCTAACTTCTGAGGAAATGTAACCTCTTATTTCAGGCTTGTTTTAGTATATATGTAGTCTCCTAGGGTCTCAACTCTCTTGTATTTGAGACATGAATCTACAATGAATATATGGATGTCTTAACAACTCTCAGCATGGTAGATCAGCCCACACTAAGGCATGACCTTTTCACATAACTATGACCTCCTTCCTCATGCATAGATTTTTCCTCTTGAGGACCAAGGGTTATGGAGATCCTTCTCCAAATTTATGAGCAACATAGAACTTGTATCCCAACTCATATCAGACTTATCTTGCTCCCTTGCAGCCTCCTTAGGTTACTATAACTGTTGAGGTACTCAGATCTCCTTTTAGGGCTACATCTCTCCCATGAACTTCCTTGAGAAAATAAATTCTGCATTTGATACTTAGCCTTATGCGAAGGCCTCCTTTAAATAGTTTTCCCAAGCCTTCTTAGGAACCCTCTAGCCCTTGGGCTTTCGATCTTCCTTTTAGACTTAGGAATTTAATTTTAATTTCACTTTAATTTTTATTTTTGAATTTTAAGCCCCAACATGGTCTAAAACCCCTTCAGATGGATCGTTTGCTCACAAACTCCTTTTTGTGAACAAAATTTTTACAAACCCCATCCGGGCTTGTGGAATAACTCCCAAGATACACTTTTCAACACTCCCTCTTAGAGTGGGAGGTACTTCCACTGAAATATCCAATATCATCAATGACACTAGCCCACTTGGCATCCTTCTCTACATCATACCTTGTAGAATGGATCATTGTCACCTTGTAGTGTCTCTACCTCATCAGAACTTGAAGACCTCACATTTCCTTAGGGATTCTCCCTCAGAAGCTAGACTCCCTCTGAGTCTACACGATCTCCATTTGCCGACATGCTTCTATGTGTAACTTTGGTTCACTATCCCTTCAAAGTAGCTCTAATACCATGTTGAATTTCCATGGAATATGAGATTTTGGATTAGTTTCTTAAAATATCTCACATAACTAACTCAAATGCCTCAATTTATCCTACTTTTCACAACATAAAATAACACATCAGTGAATCATGACATTTTCAAACTTTTTCAACCGATATTTGTTATATTATCAACATATAATACAACTATATAGGGCTCTCGTACCAAGGATAATGGCCCTCATACATCCACAAGTACAATATACAAACAAGACCAAGATACATTGATTGTATAGCTAATTTAGAGCTCAATCACAACTGCCATGGTCGTATCCTGCACACATCTACCTGGTCCTTTGGTTCCCTATCTGCAACATCTGCCTCTATCAATAAACCAAGTCCATCTTCCCACTGAACATAGATCCACCTGCTCAAACATTGATTGTAAGTCCATCTACATATCAACACATCGAGACTCTATTTGAGTTCTTCACATCTCCGTTTGTGAACAACTCCTTCTACCCACTGCTGCTCCTTAACTACATAGGGTCTTCTTCACATTATAGCCTTCCATTGCTGCTATTTGAAGGCTAACATAGGGCAAGAGGGCTGCCACCTATCACTACTGGAAGTACTTCTCCAATCAATGAACATGGAATGAAGTGATCTTCTCCCTTGACCTCCTTTCTTTCTCGTTCAAGAACCAGCCTCGAGCTCACCAATTTTGCCACTATTAGCAGTCCATTAGTCCTTCAATGCACTGCACTTAGGGCTCCAATCCTCATCCATCTTAAAAATATCAAAGTCCTTCTTGACAAGGTGATATAGGACTACTTTGGGTCACCTACTTGCTGCCTGCCACCAACCTTAACACACCCAATACATCTATCCACTTGGACCCTTTAGATCTGCTCACTTACAATCCCATCTAGTCTGATCTAAGGCTATGACTAAACTGCCCTTTGTTCTACAATGGAGGACCTATTACACAGATCTTGGTCTCTACTATGTTGCTGCTCCAAACCTTGAAGCTACTCCATAAATATACCCTCATCAAGGGATTGTACAAGCTTCCTTCTGTTCTACAATTTGAGTCCTCAATTTGCACATATCTTGGCTCATGGATCTACCCTCATATAGGGTACATTTTTACTATGAAACTCTTCCATCTCTACCCAGATCTTAGGCTCCAATTTTGTTTATTGTTCCATGCCTTGAAATAGACTTTTGAATATGATTTTTCTCCTTCACTTATGCGAGACCTATTCTTTTTCACATCCGCTCACTTCACAATGCATCTTCATAGACATAACAATGCCTTCTTGAGGGTTACACTATTGATACCACAGAGTAGTCTATCCTTCCTTGACACTAGGTATCAGCCTCCACTTCTTGCATTGATCTTGAGCGTTATTGCATTGATGTACAGGACTAATCTATAGGACAACACATCTTGAAGGTGCCTTGAACTAGGGTATCCAAATGATGTTGTTCATATCTATTATGAAAAAATCTTACCTTGAATCTGCCATCTGACCAATCCATAGTCCTATTACTCATACTTTGCACTAGATCTAGGCTGCTCTGAGTTATCCGCATCGGACAATTTCATGGGTTAGTTCTAGGCATCAAAGTCTGCCCATATACACAGTCATAACTTGACTTTTCTAGGGCATATATCTCTACTATCTCCAAACCCTTGAGAAAAACCAACATTTAGTCTTGTTATTCATGAGATAGACCTATAGCCTTCACGTCACACCAACCCATGTCGTTGTTCCTCTAATTCGCATTTGCGTTCACACATATGAGTACAACAACCTTCTTTTAGATGCATATAAACCACATATTTCTGTCTAACTTTTGAGTCAATGCGGCCTCTTACTTCAGGAAGGTTTCGGTATACATATAGTCTCCTAGGGTCTTAACTCTCTTGTATTTGACACATGAACCTATAACAAATATATGGACATTTGAACAACTTTTGGCATGGTAGATCAGCCCATGGTAGGGCACAACCTATTCATAGAAGTACGACCTCCTTTCTCATGCATAGATCTACCCTCTTTAGGACCGAGGGTTCAGGAGATCCTTCTCCAAATTTCTGAGCAGCATCGACCTTCTTCCCAACTCGGACCAGAATTCTCATGCTCCCTCTCATCCTCCTTAGGTTATTATAACTATTGAGGTACTCAGACCTCCTTCTAGAGCTACATCTCTCCCATGAACTTCCTTGATCAAAATAAATTATTCATTTGATACTTAGCCTTATGCTAAGACCTCCTTTAAATAGATTTCCCAAGCCTTCTTAGGAACGCTCTAGACCTTGGGGTTCGATCTTCCTTCTAGACTTAGGAATTTAATTTTAATTTCCCTTCAATTTTATTTTTGAATTTTAAACCCCAACAAGGTCTAAAACCCATTCACTTGGATCCTTTTCTCACAAACCCCATCTAGGCTTGTGGAATACCTCCCAAGATACACTTTTCAATACTACATCTTAATGAGGGAGGTACTTCCATTGAAGTATCCAACATCATCAATGACACTACCCCACCTGGCATCCTTCTCTACATCATACCCTATAGAATTTATCAATGTCACCGTGTAGTGTCTCTACCTCATAAAACCTTGAAGACCTCACACTTCCTTAGGGATTCTCCCTTTGAAGCTAAACTCCCTTCGAGTCTACATGATATCCATTGGAAAACATGCTTCCATGCACAACTATGATTCACTGACCCTTCAAAGTAGCTCTTATACCATGTTGAATTTCCATGGAAAATGAGATTCTGGGTTAGTGTCTAAAATCTCTGACATAACAACTCAAATGCCTCAACTTATCCTACTTTTCACAACGAAAAATAACACATCAGTGATTCATGAAATTTTTAAGCTTTTTCAACCCATCTTTTGTTGGAAATAATACTGAGAGGGGGGGCGAATTAGTATTATCACATTAATAAAACTTTTTCATTTCCAAACTCTGATTCATATATGCTACTTCCACAACTTCTTATGATTAAGTTAAT
>APFE031738714.1:61760-92293 GCA_000404065.3 Pinus taeda
CCTGAATCAAGCAACCAATCATTTTTCCAAGAAGTAAGTGAAGCATTAAACAAATCTTCATTTACTCCAATGTTACATTTTGCCTCAACATAGTGAGCAGATTCAGGTGCTTTACCTTTGTCTGTATCATCAGTTTTACCTTTCTGTTGGTTTCTTCTCTGCTCAATTTTGTCCCATGGTAGCTTGCATGTGGATGCATCATGTGATCCATTTCTTTTGCAGCAAATACAGTGTAAATATGCCTTTTCTCCTTGAGAATGTCTGCCCCCCTGCCTCTGAAATATCTTCCTCTTCCTCTTCATCCACCTCTTCCTCTTGTAGAATCTTGAGCAGGATGTTTTTCTTTATGATCAAGGCACACAGTATCTTCAGAAGACTCAGGGGTTGTCTTCTTTCCAAAAGCTTTCTCTCTTTTAGCAAACTTTTTCACAAGAGAGTCAAAGGTTATATCTTTGAGATTTCCATTTTCTTGCAAAGACTCAAGATAAGTGGAGTAAGTAGGATAAAGTGCCTTGAGAAAAGCAATAAGAGTGATATCCAGCTCAACCTTAGTGGATTTGATATCATGCATTATAGACTTTACTTCAGATGCAAGAACAAGAGGATCATTATTTTGTAGTTCAAGAGTGAAGAGTTTAATCATGAGTTGGACAACTTCAAGTGTAGAATGTGAGTCATAGAGTTCTTTCAGTTTTTGTAGGGCTTCAAAGGCAGTTGAATATGACGAAATATGGTGACTCACCTCTTCATTTACAGATGCTGCGATTAATGCATAAGCTTTGCTGTTCTTGTTTTCCCAAATGACGAGCTCTTTGTCTAAGGTAGGCTGTACTGGGTCATTATCTCCTTCTCCGACCCACACTCCCTTCCACAACTCATTGAAGATGAGGGTGTGTTTTATCATCCGGGACCATTCAGGATAGTTCTCCTTGCCAGTGAGAAGTATTCCTACCATGGATATGATTGAATGCATTCTGTAAAAGAAAATAAATTTTGTTGATAGAAAATAATACTTCTACTAATATAGAGTAACAATGTACTCAAAAATTTCTATGGGAAACAATTTTGGTTGTTTAATTCATATCACAGTCAATAATCAATCATTCACTGCGAGCTCTACAAAGTTGGAGCAGCAACGACATCACAATTTCAAAGCTCACTGAAAAGAAAAGCACCATAAATCCATTTGATTCTCTAGACCTTGAAGCCAGTAATAAAAAATATGGCAGCGTTAAAGTGCTGGACAGCGTTTAAAAAATATGGGACAGCGTTAAAAACATTTTAAAGACACACTAAAAATGCGTTGTTCAATCTAATACTAATCAATACCATTCAATATGATTTAAATATGGGACAGCGTTAAAATGTTGCCCTTCAATACCACATTCAACGCTAGTCCGGATCTAATACCAATCGATACCATTCAATATGATTTAAATATGGGACAATGTTAAAATGTTTCCCTTCAATACCACATTCAAATGTTACCATTCAAATGTCGATACCAGGAGCGAATTTTAGATATATGGAAATGAACAGAAGCCCGAGACCAATTCCCACGCCATTGATAGTCACAACCAAGATGTTCTCGGAGCCATTGCTGATGAGGGGTGAGCTATTGCATAAGGGAAGCCTGAAAAATCCTCAGTCGATCCTTTTCTAATCACTCTCACAAACGTAACTATTGGCGCTCCATACAACAGCAACGGAGTTACGTTTCACAATGCACAGTAGCAACCAACGTATACAATTGACCAGCGTATTCAATGCAGATTCCTTCAGCATCTCAGGCCCTTCAAATGCAAAACACACTAGCATCGTTCCAACGCACCATAGACATCGATTTCTAAGGAATCAAATTAATGCAGAGATCATTGAACGCAGAATATACTATGTCAGTCATCAGCGCTAAAACAGAAAATGACAGCGCTATTAAAAAAATTTTAATGTACAATGCTTCTGTCTGGATAGTATGGACAGATGCGCAACGCTGGAAAGGAATATGGAAGAGGCAAGTTATTTCAGGATAGAGGGGAATAAGGCAGAGGCAGTGGCAAAGGCCAGGACAGAGGAGTTACAGGAGCATAATAGCTAAAACAAGGAGCTGGCTCTGATACCATGTCAAGCCAGGTAGTAACTCCAATAGGCAGTAAAACTGATTCATTTCATTTCATTAGGTAGGCTATTGTTGTATACAAAAGGGTGTGACTGCTCAGTTCATCTTCTGATGACTGTTCACATTCCTAATTTAACTATTTACATAAATTCACCCAACCATGAGGATTAGGTGTCAACAGTGTCAAATTAACATGTTCATATCTTCCCACTGATGCAAGAAGATTAAGCAAATTCTCTCTGTTGCTGCAAATGAACCTTGTCCCTTAAGTTTCTACCTCGTCGCTAGTAAACCCTTAATATACGTGACGTTCCCATGTCCATAATGGTCTCATCATGACTCCATCGCAGGTGTATATTTGTTTCCCACGACGATAAGATTTCTAGACCCAGCGTGAGGTTATCAGTTGTCTCTTACAACGACGAGTTTGTTTGCGTTGCCTCCTGCGATGCAGTCGCAAGTAATCAGTTTATGTCTCGCGACGATCTAGATTGGGCAAATTCGATTCAATATTCAGCCTTCTGGATGTCTCCAGACCTGGTTGTTGGCATAGTTTGTGTCGCCTTTCCTTCTCTGGTATGGCAGTTCCGTCATTTGTGCTACCTTCCTTGAGGATGAGCTCTCTCTTCCACCTTTCATGGAGACTCCTTCTCCTACTAAAGCACTCGCCTTTGATATGATCAGTTAGTTAGCAATCCCTTTGGTTGAGCAGTGTTGTTAGTGCTTTTGAGTTTGATAGATAGCTGGTGTGGGTGTGACAAGTGTGATATTGTTGATAGCTTATGGAAGGTTGTGGAGTGTTCTTAACTTTGTGTTAAAGCTTATGAGTGAGAGAGATACATTGTATGTTGGGAGATTCATCCTTGAAGAGTGAATGCTTGAGAAACATACTGGCTGGATCCTCTGAGAAGGCTTGTGACATCAAGACTCGGTTGTAAGCTTGCTCTCATTTCATTATTAATAAAATCAATGATGTTTTCCCATGTCTTGTATGTAATTTACTTGATAGCTCCTGACTTCTTGAATTTGTGAGTAAATAGATCATTATTGTTTTCCGCTTACGTGCTTTGTTGTATTTTCTTTGCATTGTTTCAGGTTGATCACTCATTGAGGAGAAAGAAATGAAAGCTGGAGCAGCGCAATGAAACTTCATCGACCACCAATTGAGGTAGGCCTCCAACAATGTTTGTTTAAGGAAATCAATTGTTGATCTGTCTTTGCTGTGACTAGACCCACTCTAGGGCTAGAGGGGTTGCCTCTGTCCGCAGAGGGAACACTTTCCTGCATCACAAGTTGGCAACTCCACCGGGGAAGTCGCCTAGCTTGTGATGTAGGAAAGTGTTCCCTCTATGGACAGAGGAAACCCCTCTAGCCCTAGAGTGGCTCTAGTCACAGCAAAGACAGATCAACAATTGATTTCCTTAAACAATCATTATTGGAGGCCTACCTCAACCAGTGGTCGATAAAGTTATGTTGCACTACTCCAACTTCCAACGTATACAATTGACCAGCGTATTCAATTCAGATTCCTTCAGCATCTCAGTCCCTTCAAACGTACAACACACTAGAATCATTCCAACGCACCATAGACATCGATTGCTAAGGAATCAAATTAATGCAGAGATCATTGAATGCAGAATATACTATGTCAGTCATCAACGCTAAAACAAGAAATGACAAAGCTATTCAAAAAAATTTAACGTACAGAACTTCTGTCTGGACAGATGCGGAGTGCTAGAAAGGAATATGGAAGAGGCAAGTTATTTCAGGACAGAGGGGAGTAAGGCAGAGGTAGAGGCAGAGGCTAGGACAGAGGAGTTACAGGAGCATAATAGCTAAAACAAAGAGCTGGCTCTGATACCATGTCAGGCCAAGTAGTAACTCCAATAGGCAGTAAAACTGATTCATTTCATTTCATTAGGTAGGTTATTGTTATATACAAAAGGGTGTGACTGCTCAGTTCATCTTCTGATGACTATTCACATTCCTAATTTAACTATTTACATAAATTCACCCAACCGTGAGGATTAGGTGTCAACAATGTCAAATTAACATGTTCATATCTTCCCATTGATGCAAGAAGATTAAGAAAATGCTCTCTGTTGCTGCAAATGACCCTTATCCCTTAAGTTTCTGCCTCGTCGCTTGTAAACCATTAATATACGTGACATTCCCATGTCCATAACAGTCTCATCGCGACTCCGTCACAGGTGTACAACTGTTTCCTGTGACGATCGAATTTCTAGACCCAACGCGAGGTTATCAGTTGTGTCTTGTGACGACGAGTCTGTGCGCATTGCCTCCTGCGATGCAGTCGTGAGTAATCAGTTTATGTCCCACGATGATCCATATTGGGTGAATTCGTTTCAACAGCCGGCCTTCTGGATGTCTCCAGACCTAGTTGTTAGCATAGACTATGTCACGTTTCCTTTTCTGGTATGGCAGTTCCGTCATTTGTGCTACCTTCCTTGAGTATGAGTTCTCTCTTCCACCTTTCATGGAGACTCCTCCTATTAAAGCACTCACCTTTCATATGATCAGTTAGTTATCAATCCCTTTGGTTGAGCAGTGTTGTTAGTGCTTTTGAGTTTGATAGATAGCTGGTGTGGGTGTGACAAGTGTGAGATTGTTGATAGCTTGTGGAAGGTTGTGGAGTGCTCTTAACTTTGTGTTAAAACTTATGAGTGAGAGAGAGACATTGTATGTTGGGAGATTCATCCTTGAAGAGTGAATGCTTAAGAAACATACTGGTTGGATCCTCTGAGAGTTGTAAGCTTGCTATCATTTCATTATTAATACAATCAATGATGTTTTCCTATGTCTTGTATGTAATTTACTTGATAGCTCATGACTTCTTGACTTTGTGAGTAAATAGATCATTGTTGTTTTCCAGTTACGTGCTTTGTTGTATTTTATTTGCATTGTTTCAGGTTGATCACTCATTGAGGAGAAGGAAACGGAAGCTGGAGTAGTGCAACAGAACTTCATCGACCACTGGTTGAGGTAGGCCTCCAACAATGACTGTTTAAGGAAATCAATTGTTGATCTGTCTTTGCTGTGACTAGACCCACTCTAGGGCTAGAGGGGTTTCCTCTGTCCGCAGAGGGAACACTTTCCTGCATCACAAGCTGGGCGACTTCCCCAGTGGAGTCGCCAACTTGTGATGTAGGATCCAACTAGTATGTTTCTCAAGCATTCACTCTTCAAGGATGAATCTCCCAACATACAATGTCTCTCTCTCACTCATAAGATTTAACACAAAGTTAAGAGAACTCCACAACCTTCCACAAGCTATCAACAATCTCACACTTGTCACACCCACACCAGCTATCTATCAAACTCAAAAGCACTAACAACACTGCTCAACCAAAGGGATTGCTAACTAACTGATCATATGAAAGGTGAGTGCTTTAATAGGAGAAGGAGTCTCCATGAAAGGTGGAAGAGAAAGCTCATACTGAAGGAAGGTAGCACAAATGACGGAACTGCCATACCAGAAAAGGAAAGGTGACATAGTCTATGCCAACAACTAGTTCTGGAGACATCCAGAAGGCCGACTGTTGAAACGAATTCGCCCAATATGGATCATCGTGGGACATAAATTGATTACTCATGACTGCATCGTAGGAGGCAATGCACACAGACTCGTCGTCACAATACACAACTGATAACCTCGCGTTGGGTCTAGAAATCCGATCGTCACGGGAAACAGTTGTACACCAGTCACGGAGTCGCGATGAGACCGTTATGGACATGGGAATGTCTCGTATATTAATGGTTTACTAGCGACGAGGCAGAAACTTAAGGGATAAGGGTCATTTGCAGCAACAGAGAGCATTTGCTTAATCTTCTTGCATCAATGGGAAGATATGAACATGTTAATTTGACACATGACATAGTAGAAGGAATGAAATGAGGATAGCGACAAATTACTGTGTAACAGATGCCCCCTAAAGCATGAAGCCCGAGAGAGTGGGAGGGGTGAAATGCTTTACGAAACTGTCTGAACTGGAACCACCTCAAAGATCTTGTATGCACAAGTACAACTGATATCTGTGATAGTGAAATACATATAGTCTAGGCATGGGCGCAGCCATCTGTAGGACATATAAAACTTGGTCTGTGGTATGGACACATCCACCCAGTTGATAAAACCATAATAATGACAAAGGTATGGTCACAACCATCCATGAAGACTTAGGCATGGTCACAACCATCCATCAAAGAGTCATATATGTAATCACGAACCAATCCACACAACCTGAACATCTGTAATCTTAGCTCAGGGTCTTGAAACCCAACCGATCATAATACAAGTTCTACGATATGAATAGATGTGTTGAAGTCGAACATGATAGAAAGTTGTTTGATCACTGGCCAATGATGTAAACCGTTAACAAGCGCGAGAGAAACCACCAATAATGCCAATGGTTCCCAAGGTACCGCCCAGCACAATCCACGAAGTGTGAAAAATGAGCTGAAGTGAAACACTCGTGGAGTCACCCAATCGAAGACCAATGAGGAAATTCTGTCATTAGGCACGAAGAACCTGCCATTGAGGCTTGCAAGCTCCAAGGTATTGAAAGGGATCTCTAGATTAGTCTCCTAGATAATGAGCTGGTGTCGACAGGAGACGATTCGTCACAGGAGGGCCATGAGGTTTCCCCCATCAACAACACGAGATAAGGAACAAGTAGTAGATGGTGAAACATAAGATCAGAGGAGGAGGTAAGGGCGTAAACTACAGAAAGATTATACTCTTGAACATATCGGTGACACGACTCTGAAATGTGGCAGCATTTTGATACCAAGGGGTCAAAGGTTATGGATTAGATGGAATGAGGCAAAATGACAACCTAAACCCGCGGAAGGCCAAATGATTATGTATGGATATCCCAACCTGACAAGAAGCAAAAGTGTCAATGTTCAAGAGTGACTAGCTGCCATAGATAATCGATGATGATTTCCAAATTTCCCCCCACCATTGTTGGCGAGTACCCCAATTATTTTTGAAAACAAGCTTGAAGGGGATAGCATATGCTTGTAATATAAGTTCGACCTTCAGTCCAATCCAACCTAGTGATAGTTTTAATGAGCCCTATGGAGGAGGAGCTCGAGTCTCGTCATGGTGACAAGCCCAATGTCGTCAGGGCTTAACAAGTCCAACATAGGTGAAACTCAGAGTCTTTTTCATGTTTAGAGACTTTGAAAAGGACACAGAAAAGAAAACTCTGGGGGGTCCTTTTTCGTAGATTTGTGTCCCTCGAGCCCGAAAAAGTATAAAATAATACTCGAGAGAACCACTTGAAAATTACGATCAAGGAGTACTTTTCATAATTAATGGCCTCGATCCGAAAGAGTAGAAAAGCGATCAAAGACACGTCATTCTATAACCAATATCAGACTTGAAATGACAAAAGTCTGGCAATCTTTTCGTGTTTACATGGTCGGAAAAGAGCTCAAAGTAGACTACCCCTTATTTCATTTAACGAGTCAAAGAAGGATAACTCGATAATATTTTCGTCTTTTAAGTTGGAAAAGAGCTTAAAGAGGGCTTTGGATCAAGTGTATATGAATTCGTAATACAAGCCATCCATTGTCATTCCTGCACAAAACATCGCACCATAAGATCTATTTGACATAAATCAATTATATATGTGGAAATAATATAAAAAAACCCCAAAACCGTAATTAAAAATTCAATATAAATGAAAAAACACACACCCTAAAGTGTAATTTTTTAATTTTTTCCAAAAACACTATAAAAAGGGGTGTGGTAATTCTATTTTTACCATTTACACTTTGCACTTTTACCTTTGTCGTTTTGGAGCACCAACCTGAGCAAACTTCTGAAGTTGATTTCGACATCACCAGTCCATGGTTTCGCTTCAAACCTTCTCCAAGTAAGTACATTCTTCCTTGTTTTGCATTTTAGTGGTTTTTTTATGCAATTTGACATCAGATAGGTGGTTTTAGGTGGATTTTTAAATCTGAGTCCGCCTCTCGGTCGTCGTGAGAAAGCCGCTCGAGTTAGCGACGACCGAGCGTGATAACACGTACCACTTCTACGATCGTCGTGAGATACAGATGTACTCTCGCGACGATCTCGGGAAAAATGAACTATTGTCTCTGAGTTGTCGCCGCATTTGAAAAATAGCCAAGATGGTGCGATAAAGTTGATTTTTTTTTATAATTCATGGATTTAAGCTTATGAACAGAGTTCTAATTCATTTCTCCTTCGACGTAGGGCAATATGGCATTTGTATGGTAAGAAAGAACTCACAATGATCACGACGAACAAGCTTTCAATGACGCTGGGTGCTGAAGGGCTTTGCTTGAATGTAGATTACTTAAATTCTTCCTCACCCCGCACCTTCGGGCCCAACCTGACTTGTTAGAGCTGTTGATTCGTGCTTGGAACCCAACGGATGGAAAGTTTGTCATCCAGGGGAAAGACATTTAGTTTGATGTTACTGACATCTATTTCTTGACTAGACTATCCCGTCGTGGTGAGATGCCAATTTTAGAGGGCCAATGAGTTGGCAGGGAATCACTAGACATGGTGATAGCTCGAGTGTGCCCAGGGGCACGAAAATCAAGCACTAGCGGGAAATTGGCAATTCCTTCAGTAGAGGACCTGATCCTTCATTTAGTTCTATTTATGGTGACGAGAGTAACGGGCTACCAGGCCCAACATGAGGCAACAAAGACCCACCTTCAGTTGGCTCTTGAGTGCCTTAACCCAACTATGTATAACTGGGCGGAGGCAGTGACCATCAACATGAAGAGGTAGCTCACCAAATTCTGTCGTGGAGAGGCGAAGCAGTTTGGTTACGACTCTATTCTGATTCCACTCATGCTGCAGTGAGTCCCGTCACTTCAGCTATAGGATATGGATTTAGACGATCCAAGACCACAAGAGACCCAGATCACTCGTTGGGAACATGTCATGCTGCGAGGGGGTGGTGGCTGACCAGTGTTGTGGGGGACACTATTCCGAGAGTGGCTAAATTGCCAAGTGATTTTTGTCAAGGATTGGCGATATGGAGGTATGGATTTCCGTGGGGACCCTGACATGATGCTGCCTGTTGGCGAGTAGTGGGACGATGGAGGTAAACACTTGATCACACTATTTTTGGATTTTGTCTTTTATGATGTTTTTAAAATTTTCATGCATATGTCTTAATAATGTATCTTATGTTACTGCAGATGTGGGATCAGAGAGGCCTATGGGATTGTCTCAGGAGGCATGGAGGGAACCATAAGTCATCAGGGAGCTAGCTTTGGTTCCTCCAGTTGGAAATTCAGTGATCTTGAGGGCCTGACAGAGGGGATCCCGGATTATAGGGGGATCGAAGAGGTCCCCATAGAGTATCAGATACATACAGTAGGGGTGATACCTAGGGTGCATAGACTCCTGAGATGAGTTGCACGAGCAGTGGTTTGCTATAGGGAGCATAACCCACCGTAGTAGATGCCTAGGCTTTATTTGCTACTGATTTTTTGAGAGACATGTGTCTTGGATGTACACAGACTCTATTTTTTGTCGGGTTGGTGAAAGGAGGGAGCTGTAATTACATCTAACAGGGTTCCAAGTCACATTAATAACACTTGTAATATTTCTTGTGTGTTGTGGATCTGTACTTTCTGGGGCTAGGGGCAAGTTTTGGGAGACCTTGGCAGAATAGATACCCCATACTTGTGGCTTCTTACCCAAAGGACTCCAATTTAAATGTTGTCGGCTGGATATAATACTAGTAAACTCCCTCAAATTGGAGATGGATAAGCTGTCTTCATTAGGAAAATTGGATTACCTTTAAAAAAAAAAATACAACATTTTTATCAGCTTGTGGATACTTTCCACCATTATCTATATTTATTTTCTTAAATTATTTCCATGTTTCCACTACCTTTCAAATATTGCTCAAAAATATTTGGACACCTCAAAAGTTTATGATTTTTTTCTAAAAAAAGCTACCCAAATTTTATGAGTACAGTCCTCCATATAAATCAAGAAATACCTATAACCTACAAGGATTATACATAGTACTGATGAAGAAGATCACCATCCACTAACTCTAAAATATTATTTTTCCTACCAAGATGTCACCTGATCAAATTTATCTTTATGTTGTTTATCAATAAGAAAAGATTCATAGGCACCTTCTGCTCTCTGAAATTTTGGCAAGTCATACACCATTATGTGCTTATTGAACAAACGAAGGAAAAATAACACAAATGGTAATACCTCTCTTGCCAAAGTATATCTCCAACATTTTGAGCTACGATCAATGCTTGTTCTTTAGATGCTCTGGCAACAAACCTATATAGGCCATCTTCCTCAAAAATAACTGTAATACTGAGACAAAACAATTTTCTTTGTCTTAGATAACACACTTATTGGCATTGAATTGAAATTTCAAATTATGCTTAGCTATTTGACATACTGAAACCAAGCTTCTCTTTAGATTGGAAACATATAAAATAGTACTAGCACATTGCATCTTACATTTTTTGCATTTTCATTGGGATTGAGTCAACTCCTTGCACCTTTTGTGTATTATCATCTTCAAGTTCCATTACTTCTTCTTTGCAACTGTTTGTGTTGAGATGTCGGAAACACTTTATTGTGAATCATATACTTTGGCATGTAAGGGTGCATATAACCAAAATAGCACCAAGTGTATTCCATCTCTGAAACAAAAATACATCAACAAACAGGCTTTAGATGGCCTTTAGCATCCTAAAAAAATCACGCTACAACACATAACTAAATATAATCAAAACCATTGCCTATATTGGGACCTTTTTTTATCAATATCACCCTATAAGCATTAAAACAAGTTAGAAAAATTTTAACATGTCAAGTCAAGATTTCACTTGAGTGATGAGTACATTTTTAATAGGGTCATGAAAAAGTAGTTCAACAATTATTGCCACTAACATCAAGGTACATAAAGGGCTTGGTGCCCTTGATTAAATGATAATTACATACCATTGTACATGACAAAATCCAATGGAAACATTGCAATCCCCCTAATCCTCGATTCCTAAAAACTGCAAGTCTGTTGGATATTGAGTGGGATCTAAAATTATACTTTTTTCATATGAATCCGATGAATTTAGAACCACCCTCAAACATCCTGAAACAATTAATGGTAATGTTAAAAATTTAAGGGCCCTTTAATTTAAGAATTTAACATTACCATTAATTATATAGCTATTAACAATAGTAGGGCCCTAGGCTTGAATATTAGGTTGCCCCACTAAAATTGATTGTTTCTTATTTTTTATTTTTTTGAACTTGGGTTTGGAACGTCCTTGGTTGCATTGTACAAAATTGGTTTATTCGATGAAAAAAAGGTAGTTTGGTATTGAACCAACCTTTTCTGGTTCCAAGCCTTTAATTGGACTAGTTTGGGGGTCAAACTAGTCAGACTAGCTGGTTCTGCCATTCTTGTCTAGTTTGGATAACATTGATCACAACTAAAGCAATGTCTAATTTTATTTTGATTCAAATTATTGTTTCCATTTCTTCCTACAGTCAGCGTTGGATTGGCCTTTTATCCTCTCACTTTTCTTGCTTCCCTTTTCCATTAATGTTAGCGACAAAACTTTTCGCTTCATTGTCTTCATCTTTAAACTTCTAGTTCCATTGCTCCTACATTAAAATTGTTAGTTTTCTTGAACCCAGGTTAGATTTAATGTCCAATAACATTTTCTCATAACATAAATAAAATGATTTCTTCAGATCCTAAATTCATAATGAGAAGTTCAATGGGTTCCTAACTCAATATGCACATCAAAAACAAATAAACACTAAACTTAGGCACACAAAAATTTCTTGACACAATTTTTACCCTAGAAATCTCAATATGGGGAAAATCAACGAAATTTGGGTTCTGTTGAGGTGATGGATTTTCCAACATTAGGGGATCACCCCAGTAAGAAGTCCCAACTAGACCTCACACCGTTTGGTGTGGGAGTTCCATTTGGTACGATGGCCCGCTTGCCATTATCTTAACGATTTGCCTCAACTCTTGCTTGTCAGCACATGAGAGTGGTTTGCGTTGTCTTTAAGAACTAAGGTTCACGTGCCTGGTGAGTGTAAGTGTCACTTGTGTCAATGGTTCTTTCGCTATCGAGGGAGAGGGTGAGAGTGAGTTATAGGTCAATTCGGAATAGTCCCAACACTACTAGGAACACACAACACAATAGGACATACACAACTTTCGACGGAGTAGTCCACATGGATGCGGCAGTCACAACACACAAGGGAAGATAACACATATAACACTCAACAGATTAGTCCACATGAGTGCAACAATAGTTTATAGAAAATTCCATGTGAAAGATCTGTCTGATGCCCAAGAGAGTAGTCTACATGGTCGAGACAACGTTAAAAACATATACAACACATTCCCATTAACAAATTATGCATTACAACAAGTGAAATAGTTCAAATGTAGAACACATGTTAAAGAAACATGCATCACAAGTGTTAAAGATTAGTCTTACAATAGTTACAATACATGTGTGAAAACGTGCTGGCCTAGTAGTAGGCTTCTGAATTGAGCGAAAGTTCCAAGATACATCGTTACACCATACATCACTAACCCCATGTGAGAGGCATTGGATCCACTACTTACTCCTCAAAGGAAAGATTACAGACTCTCTTGGCTATGTAGGAGGAGTTGAGGTGAAAATTCCTTTGCATGTACAAATGAGGGGGTATTTGTAGCTAAGGGTGAAAACTGACCCTTCTGGTTGTTCGACTACCCTCATGACTGTTTGACTTCCATGACTTTTCAACTTTGCATAACTCTTTGTATAACAAGTGGGTCCCTTGGACTTTCACGCTACATTACATTGATTGATGACATAGCCCATAGTAGAGATGTGGGCGACATGACTCATGACATCACTCGACATGACAATGCTGGTAGATTCGTGTTGTTGTTGGAGTGCATGTTGAGCTATAGTGATGTTGGGTGATGGATGTATTCATGGTGTATCATAGCTTCACCTCTACATGGCAAAGTGTGCAGAGTCTTTAATGGTCTTTGGTTTGCTTGATGATTCTTAGGCATGTTGCTCCTTGCTTGCATGTTGGAAGGATTGACAGGCTCATCTGTTCGCAAAAGGTGCATGTTCGTCCGTTTGTCCATTCATGAGCATATCTTGTATGTTTGCTCGCTCGTCCATTTGCGAACATATCTTTGCATGATCATCTATTCGCGTGCACATCTCTTTGCATGCATCATTCGTTCATCCTTTGGTGAACCTATCCTTCTGCATGTGCTCCATTCATTCATCCCATTCATTGTCTTGCCATTCTTGTTGGCATACCTATACCTGCAGTCACTCATGATGAGACGACATAAAATCCAAAACCTCCTAGTCTACCATGACACATGATAATTTCAGATGCAGGTCACTGAGAGAGGCAGCAAGGTTGTGCATTGGGATGATGGCTCCAGGCATTGCCGATGAAAACTATGAAAGAGTCACTGAGTGATGAAGATGGGCAATCCAAGTCAACAATGATTGTCTGTGAGGTCTGGCTTGGATAGAAGGAAAAATTGCATAAATTTTGGGAGGGATAGTCTGAGCTGTAGGAAGGAAAGGTAGGTAGGATCTGCATTGTTTTTGGAATGAGCCGGCAGCAAGGGCTGGAAGGCCAAATTTGCGCAATTTTGTGGAGGAAAAGGTTAGGTTGCAAGTAGGGTCAATAGGCAGAGATTGCGCAGCTTTTGGGAGGAACTGCTCGGGATCCTGGTAGCCAAACTTTGAAATTCCTAGAGGGAACTGGCAGTTGGCTGCTCTGACCACTGGTAGCCAAAACTGTGCAATTCCTATAGGGAATTGGAAATTGGTTGCTTGGTCACTAGTAGTAGAAACTGCGCAAATCCTGGAGGTAATTGGCAGTCTGCTACTAGGAGCTGCTGGCAGAGGAAACTGCATTGAGGCTGGGAGGTCATCCTGCTGATCATCACTGCGCAATTTCTAAGCTGAGTGGACTACTGGGAAACAAAAGGCCTGGTCATGAAAATTGTGCAATTTCTTGGATGAGCAGTCGGTCAAATGCTGGGATGACTGACTAGGAAAAATACGCAATTTTCTGAGGGAGGCAGGGACAGGCACTTTGTGTTTGTCTAGCCTATCTGCGTAATTTCCTCAGTAAGATGAGTGAGTAAGGTCAGTGGCCTCTGCACAATTTTTGAGGGGAGTTAGTAACAGGGTGACTGTAGGGTCCGACTGTTTGGGTGGTCAGTATGAAAGTGGATTGAATTTCTTGCAGGCAGTGTAGCTAGAAAAAACTTGCTTGATGCTTTTGTGTTGTTCTGGTTGATAGTCGATTGAGTCAATGATGGGGTGATGGTCTGACTGTCAGAGGGGATTCTGGTCGTCAGAACTTCAGCAAAAATGACTAACTGTGTGAATGATTTAAAGATGCATAGATGATCATGCAAGAACACACTCTTATGAATCGACGACGAAATGACTCAAACCATCCAAACACACATGTTCAAGATGACTGACCGATGGTGCAAGTGACAAGTGTGACACTTGCGATTGACTGTTCATTGATCAAGATGACACTTGTGCAATAGTGAATGTGACTTTGTGTGTGAGTGCAATAGATGCTTTCATAGCGAACAAAAAAAGAACATACGAAGCGAAGACTTTGAGCATAACCGGAACATGGTTGCAAACATGACTTAGACATCAGCATGTAGAAACTTGAATGAAATGAATAAGCAAGGAAAATGCAAGGACTCACATGAGATCACAGAGTGGACCCAAGTGTGTGTAGTCAACAAGTGAAACTCTCAAGGGAGGGTCTGAAATTGGGTGCAAGCCAAAATTTTGGAGGGTGGTTGTAGCCACTACAACACTTGGCGACACACTAGTAGAACTCCAGCTTCTCTATTTCAGTACATTGCTAACATAGGGTATTGGTATTTTGGGGAGTATTGAATCATTGTGTGCATTAATTTGGCTTCCCAACTTACCCCATGGACATACATGGTCCACCCTTTGACAACTCAGTCAAACACAATAAAAAATTCAGCTTGATCTCAATGTTTTGAATTCGGGAAGGGTAGTTTAGCTCACAAGTTGGAGATTTTCAGAGTATAAATTTTCATCTCTAGTGTTGCTCCACTGCCAACAAGCCTGGACAGTACCTCGACGGAGTCTTGCAAGAACACACACATTGTTCCACTACCAACAAGCCTAGACAGTACCCCGGTGGAGTTACATGCTTTACCTCTTTGCGTAGGAAGTTTCTCTTCTTTTGCCTTCGTATTTTTCAAGAGGACTGTGCATAGGAACTTATTTATTTTTGGGGAAAAAGAAGGATCCCAACTTATTGAGAGAAGAAGAGCTTGTTCCTTCAAAGAAGCATGTAAGACATCTGACGTAGGTTTTCTCATTTAGATTTTCCCCTTCTCCATTTCTACTAGTTGGATGAGCTTGAACACACAAAGAAGAAGGATGAGTATAGGCATGGGGCTTCCTAGTGTGGACACATGTTCATGCTTGGACCAAAACTTCCCTTGCAGACGGGTCGTATTTTCCATCAAGACTTCATCCACTGAAGGTTATAACTAAGAATAGAGAAGATGGACACAAGATTGGCCAAGTGCTACAGTTTCACAAGTCTCTTCAAATTTCAGCCACATAATCTATTCAAAAGCAAGAATGTAGTAGTTGGCAACACTTATTTCCGAAAACAAAAATAGTAATATACCAAGAAAATAAAACAAACGTAAACAAAAATAGTAAGAAAAGCAAACAAAGTGAAAACAACAACAAGCAAGCAAAGCAACCAAGTCAGCGAGTAAACAATCATGCAAACCAGAAAGCAAAGATAAGCGAAGAATAAAACACTACTCCTAATTCTACGTTAAACGGTCAGGGTTATGTGAAATGAAATTTCCAATGAATCCCTCATAGGCATACTCGACCTGCAATCATAGAGATATGAGCGATTAAAATAGATAAAAAATAGTGTGCAACAAAAAATGAAAAACTTGAAAAACTTGCACACGAGAGAGAATTTATCACCTGTGGGTGGAAGAATGTGTCACAACCACCCAACACACATGCTTACCTCTTTCGTGACTACCATTTTTCAACAAACCTCGAAGGCCTCTTATGAGTGTGCGTTGTTTTGCACCAATTTTCTCAGCAAGTGCGAGGAAGGACTGAAGCTTGTTTCCTGCAACATGACTCACCAAGTAAGATTGTTCCAGCCATTTAGTGATTGGATCATAAAATTCTTGATAGTTCTTTCAAAATATTCGTGATCTTTGAGCAAATAGATTCCTGATTCGAGAGAGGGTATCACGATGGGAATATGATACAAATAGATAGATCTAGTCATTCTCATTAGTCATGTCAAGACAGTGAGGGCTTGCCATAACCATCAGTTCTTGAAAAAAGTCTAAGAAGAAAGATGTTACATGGTGAAGATCATAATGTAGGATGTGACTGTCATTGGATGTATTGTTGGGAAAATGATAAACTACATGACGACCACCCAAGATAGAAGAGAAATCAGACCAGTCAGTCGAGATGTTAGATTCCCAATTTGACATGAAGAAATAAACCTTTTGAACAATTGTACAAACGTTCTAAATGAGAGAACCAAGTTCGTTGTGTGCTAGGCATGATAGAACACCCACCTGCAACTAGTGAAAAAGTTCTCAGGCATCATGGTCATCTAAAAAATGTAGAAAGTATGCCAACACTTTGAATGTGTGAAACTAGTTGGGGTGTGGCAAAATGAGAGTAACTTGATTCGTGTGATAGGTTATGTGCTCGTCATCACATAGGGAGATTGCTGGTGTGATGAATGGGGAGATTTGACATGAAAAATTTGCAAAAAGACAAAGAAGTTGATGATGAGAGAGAACATTTGATAAGTGTGATTCTAGATAGAGATGATCAACTTCATTGTCCCATGATTGGATGAGGGACGAACACTCCCAACCCAAATTGGATGTAAGAGAGGTGCATGAAGACAAGCATGTTGTAATGGACTTGTGGATTCGATCATTAGCGAGAATTTGAAATATCATACCTCAAACAATAAATATTCTTTACACAGGGATCCAAGTCGAATGCAACCATGAATATAGATAGATTGTGTGTGAGAAACGAGATCTGATTTGGTTTGAAGGGCTTACTAGAGTTGTGAGGTCCTAACATAACCATCAATGAACATTGAAGTGCCTTGACTCCCTGGCATGTCCCGAAAATTTATAGAATTGAAAAATTGCATTTTGGGATGTGAACCAGATCATACATGGCTTGAGGATGGATGTTGTTACTGATTTCAAAAATTCTCTTAGGATGACATCCATCTCTATTACAGGCTTCATTAAAATTTTCAGCAAGCTAACTCGACAAGTTGTCTTCATGCAACACACAAGATGATAATGGGTGGGAAGAGTCCTCTGTGTTGAAACTATTTTCATCATGGACAACCTCATTTCCTTGTATTGATCGAGGAGATAACTCAGAAGATGAAGAAGCAAGAGAATGCGGAGTGTCTCCAACTCGTGTTGATGTACTGTGAATGACAGGACACACATGCAAGTGAGGTGTAGAGGAAGCTTTGATATGGATGTTTGCTTTGATCGAAGCACATTCTAGATCTGAGTCAGAGTGTACATGAGATGATAATAGATCATATGATTTGCGTGGGTGTTGATCACAACATACAAAAGCATGGGAGTGATGACAGCCCAATACTGGAGGTTGATTGAAAGAATTGATTGTGCATCATGTTTTACCAAGATTCACGGATCGAGGATTGATTAGGAATGGAAGCTCAATGTTTTGAGAGGAACCAATTGTGTCTTCACCGTCTTAATCCTTTGCCTGTATGATGAGACTTCCTTGCACATGACTGCAACTTGAGCCATCAACTTGAGAATCAAGAGAGTTCGTGCATCTAGATTTTGAAGTAGATCACTCAAGCAAGTCATGGTGCAAGGAGTCATGGCTTGTAGATGATGGAGGATGGCAGAGATGCAGATTAGAATCAAGACTTGGGTTAGGAACAGTGATGTCCTATTTCGGAATGGAGGGATGAGTTTTCACCATAGGCTTCCCTAACCATTCTATAATTTCCTCCATTGGGGTGGGAGACAGTTGAGCAGATGGATTAGGAACACGCTGCATGGATTTCTCAGCTTTGCAACCACTATGAGGGGGAACCTTCTTCGAGATATGAGGTGTCTCGTGATCTGCAAGAATTGAGGAAGAAGGGAAATGAGGAGGTTGACCATTTCAGGAGACATGAACCAAGCGTTTCAGCTCTTGGCTCATGAAGTCAAGGTCCACAAATTGCTCAATAATTTTGTGACATAGGTGAAGGAAGCGGGTAGCAAAGTCCTGAACTGATTCGCTAGGATTCATTCTTAAATGAGAGATTCTTTCATAGACATCTTGGTGGTCACACTCATCGAAGGCTTGATGGAGCTCCTTGAAGAAAGTGAGAAGTGAATATATGGAAGCAGGTGGCAGGGTGTGACACCACCGATTAGCACAATCTTCAAGGGTGAGGAAGAAGAGTACGCAAACAAGCTCATCACTATCAATTTCATGAGATTCACAAAAATGAAGAAAATTAGAAATGTGCTCGGTTACAGACGTTTGGTTCTCACTGTCAAACTTTAACAAGGAAAAGTGATCGATAAGATCATCGAGGATTGATTGATTAAGGGAGAAATGAGAAAAACACCCTGGGAGCACGAATTGTGTAATATTCATTGGGTAAGAGATTCAACCCAGATGTATGGACTTAGCATGTCATCTGGCCCTCCTTCTAGCACCAAAATGTTGACAGTGCTAGATGTGCCAACATCATGGGATCACCTTGGTATGAAGTCCCAACTAGACCTCACACCATTTGGTGTGGGAGTCCCATCCAGTACGATGACTCGGTTGCCATTATCTTAAGGATTTGCCTAAACTCTTGCTTGTCACCATAGGAGAGTGGTTTGCTTTGTCTTTGAGAAGTGAGGTTCGCATGCCTGGTGACTATAAGTGTCACTTGTGTCAATGGTTCTTTCACTGTCAAGGGAGAGGGTGAGAGTGAGTTCCAGGTCGATTGGGAATAGTCCCAACACTACTAGGGACACACAACACAACAAGACATACACAACTTCTGGGGGAGTAGTCCACACAGATGCAGCAATCACAACACATAAGGGAAGATAACACGTATAACACTCAACAGATTAGTCCACACGAGTTAAATGGTAGTTTACAACAAGTTCCATGTGAAAGGTTTGTCTGATGTTAGGGAGAGTAGTCTACACAGGTGAGACAACGTTAACAACATATACAACACATTACCATTAATAGATTATGCATTACAACAAATGAAATAGTTCAAATTTAGAACACAAGTTAAAGAAACATGCATCACAGGTGTTAAAGATTAGTCTTACAACAGTTACAATACATGTGTGAAAACGTGCTAGCCTGGTAGTAGGCTTCTGAATTAAGCGAAAGTTCCAAGACACATCCTTACACCATACATCACTAACCCCGTATGGGAGGTGTTGGATCCACTACTTACTCCTGAAAGGAAATATTACAAACTCTCTTGGCTACATAGGAGGAGTTGAGGTGAAAATTCCTTTTCATGTACAAATGAGGGGGTATTTATAGCGAAGGGTGAAAACTGACCCTTGTGGCTGTTTGACTACGCTCATGACTGTTTGACTTCCATGACTTTTCAACTTTACATGATTGTTTGTACAACAAGTGGGTCTCTTGGAATTCCACATTACATTACATTGATTGACAACATATCCCATAGTGGAGATGTGGGCGACATGACTCATGACATGACTCGACATTACAATACTGGTACATTCGTGTTGCTACTGCTGGAGTGCATGTTGAGCTACAATGCTGTTGGGTGATGGATGTCTTCATGGTGTATCACAGCTTCACTTCGAATGGAAAAGTGCGTAGAGTCTTTGATGGTCTTTGGTTCGCTTGTTGATACTTAGGCATGTTGCTCCTTGCTTTCAATTTGGAAGGCTTGACAGGCTCATCTATTCGCGAAAGGAACATGTTCCTCCATTCATCCATTTGTGAGCACATCTTGTATGTTTGCTCGTCTGTCTGTCTGCAAACCTATCTTTTCATGATCATCTGTTCGTGATCACATCTATTCACATGCATTGTTTGGTTTTCCATTGGTGAAACTGTCCTTCTACATGTGCTCCCTTCGTTCATCCCATTCGTCGTCTTACCATGTTTGTTGGTGTACCTATACCTATAGTCACTCATGAAGAGATGACATCAAATCCAAAACCTCCTAGTCTACCATGACACATGATCATTTTAGATGCAAGTGACTGGGAGAGGCAACAAGGTTGTGAAGTGGGATGATGCTCTGGGCACTGCTGATGAAAACTGTGGAAGAGTCATTGAGTGATGAAGATGCAAAATCCAAGTCGACAATGATTGTCTCCGAGGTCTGGCTTGGCTGGAAGGAAAAATTATGCAAATTTTGGGAGGGATAGTCTGGGCTGTAGGAAGGCAAGGTAGGAAAGATCTGTGTAGTTTCTAGAATGAGCGAGTAGTAGGGGTTGGAAGGCCAAATTTGCGTAATATTCTAGAGTAATACGCCAGGCTGCAAGGAGGGTCAGTGAGCAAATATTGCGCAGTTTTTGGGAGGAATTTCCCAGGAGCTTGGCAGCCAAAACTATGTGATTCCCAAAGGGAACTGGAAGTTGGCTTTTGGGGTCACTGACAACCAAAAATGCGCAATTCCCAGAGGGAATTGGTAGTTGGCTGCTTGGTCATTGGCAGCAGAAACTGCGCAATTCCTGGAGGGAACTAGTAGTCTTCTGTTGGTAGAGGAAACTGCACTGAGGCTATGAGGCCGGCTTGCTGATCATCTATCTGCAATTTCTAAGCTAAGTGGACCACTGGGAAGCAGAAGACCTGCTCATGAAAACTGCACAATTTCTTGGATGAGCAGTTGATCGACTGCTCGGATGACTGACTGGGAAAATTGCACAATTTTCTGAGGGAGATAGGGATAGGAACTTGGTGTCTGTCTGGCCTGTTTGTGCAATTTCCTCAGTCAGCTGAGCGAGTAAGGTCAGTGGCCTCTATGCAATTTTTAAGGGTTCAGTCCCATGGTGACTGTCGGGTTCGACTGTCTTGGTGGTCATTATGAAAGTGGATTGAATTACTTGTAGGCAGTGCAACTTGAAAAGACTTGCTTGATGCTTCTGCACTGTTTTGGTTGACATTTGATTGAGTCAATGACGGGGTGATGGTCTGGCTGTCAGAGGGGAGTCTAGTCGTTAAAACTTCAACAAAAATGATTAACTGTGTGATTACGATCGAAAGATGCATAGGTGATCATGCAAGCACACACTCTCATGAATCAACGACAAAATGACTCAAACCATCCAGATACACATGTTCAACATGACTGACCGATGGTACAAGTGACAAGCACGACAATAGTGATTGATCGTTCAATGATCAAGACAATGCTTGCATGATAGTGAATGTGACTCTATGTGTGAGTGTGACTGATGATTTCATAGTGAACACAACAAGCACATATGAAGTAGAGACTTTTAGCATAACCAAAACATGGTTGCAAGCATGACTTAGACACCAACATGCAGAAACTAAAATGAAATGAATAAGCAATGTAGATTCAAGGACTCATGTAAGCTCACAGAGTGGACTTGAGTGTGTGCAATCATCAAGTGAAACTCTCAAGGGAGGCTCCAAAATTGGGTGCAACGATATTTTTTTGAGGGTGGTTTTAGCCGCTACAACAGGTTCTTATTCAACTTCAAAAAATCTTGATTGCAACAAGAGTATTCACTAAAAAAATTACAACAACAATTTTCTTAGCCTTTGCATTGTTACATTCTGGCCTGTGTGGCCTATTGATTTGGCAAAGTCAGCTTGTATGACCCAGTAAATGCAACTTATATGTCCCAACAGACTTTGGCCTATATGGTCCAACAATGTATGGCTTGTATGGCCTAGTATTATGTCCCTCCTTGCTGTCTTGAAATCAACCTGTTGCTGCCCTATTTGTTGATACATTCTTGCTACCAGTTCTTCCTCCTGGTCTTCCACCGAATGCCCAATCTCTAGTGAGAATTGAACTGCCTCTCCAACAACCTTGTTCCCATTTATAGTTTCTGACATAATCTCAAGAGTAATGGAGTGTTGAGATTGCATCTCCACACTTGAGATCTACAATCAAGATATAATCTTTCATTGACCTTTTCAACTTTATAAAAATTGGCCAGTAAAGTCAAAAATTAAATTGATGACTTTATGCCTAAGGACTAAACTTAGAAAATAATTAAATAATTATTGTGAGAGAATTTCTAGTGATGTTTTTCATGTTGTGGCACTTGACCAATGCAGAATCACCTCCCACACTACATCTTCAACAAAAAACCTATCAAGTTCTTTAAAATATCAGGTTTTTGTTGCGGCCATGATACTTAAATTTGACAAAGCCTTCATAATATTATGGAATATCATTCATGACAATGGTATTAAGTCCTTTTTCTCTATTATTTCCTCAACTGCAACCGACTAACCTCTAATAGCATTAAGCATTTTAAAATGATTTGTAACAAATTCTCCTTTTGCCATCTTCATGTTATACATTTTGTCTCTTAGATACAAGGACTTTGTCTATTTGGGGTTTCAATGTCATATAAGGTTTGATGATTTTCCAAGGCTACATATACATCACCTAAGTCTTGAACATGGCATATGATGTGGTTCATGACTAATAAACTACAATGATCATCAATTTTCTTCCCTATTGTTTTCAAGAAAAGTTGCCTACTTGGTTGGATCCATAGGCCCTTGTTCTCTACCCATGGATATGCCCCACAAATTTCTATAAGTTAGTTTTGATTTTTTTTGTGCCTCTACACAATGTATATGTCCCCATTTAGTTTTTGGGAATGATAAGCATGACCCCTTTCCCAACTCATACCATTGTTTCTCCCCTTCTCTAAACATATTTTTTGGTTTTGTGAAACCCTCCATCCAGTGGTCTGGTTCCAACCTTCTGTGGATATGGGAATTGAATGATGAAAAACTGAGCCAAATAATATTCTCCAAAAAACATTGTTAGCGTTATACCAAAAATAAGCCTATTTTAGTATTTATTTAATTGTTCAAGCAATTGACTCCACCAAGTAATGTTCTATTTCCAACCAACAACCACTCAAACATTACCAACCAATAAATCACAATAATTTCTCAACCTTAAGTTCACCTTTGCAGACAACAGAACATGCGAGGAATAATACTTTTACTTTTAGAGCTATTATTTTTTTGATTTATGGATTATTAGTATTTTTGTGTCCCTCGAGATTGTCAGTTGGGATTCCCATTAATCAAGTTCTGAGATGGCTGGACTACTCACTGCAAGTGTGCTTTTATGCCATCCCTCAATTAATGGTAATAAATTTTAAATACAAATAATAACAAACATAGATTAATGAATCGCTAATTTGAAGCAGGTTCATCATCGGTGATGATCAACACTTTCATGGGTAGAAAATACTAGTGACACGAGACAAAGAAATACTCCATAATCGACAGAATGATAGAAATAATACAGGCAATGAGCGCTCAATAGTGAAACGTTAATGATACAGTCATATCATTTATTAGTATATTACCTTTGGAAGCATATTTCGATAACACCATGAAATGAATGTCAGTAACATGTCTTTAGCCACTTTTAACAACATCCTTTAAAAATGCATCAATGTCAGTAGGGTTGTTGATGGGATGGAATTTATCACCAATAGTCAAGCGGATCTCTCCGGTGTAGGTTCCCAACTAGAGCCTGCATCGAGTGTGTTGGAGATCCCTTCTGGTATGTGGGCTTGGCTGCTGCTTAGTTTTGCAGAGCTAGCTTCAGATAGAGGTGTGATATAAACTTAGTAGAAAGTGTGAGTTTTAAGAAACACGAGAGAATAATTGACAAGTATCCTATGTCATACATATATACCATGAATAGCAAGAGATAAGCCACATAGTCTCATGTAAAGTTACTGTTAGCAGGACTTTAAACAAGACTTGTGCAAATTAAATAGATACTACTTAACGACTGCAAAATCAATTCACAATAATCAACAATTTACCAGCATACAAAACCATGCAGTCAAAGGAAAGACTATACTAACACCTAAAGAAATAGTTCATTGGCATGCGTATAGGGTGAAATAAACCAAATACCATTCATACGTAGCAAAACCAGATTTGGGGTAGGAAATAGCATGTGGAGTGACTGCACATCAAGAAGCTTTTGGGAACATTCGATCCGTCAAGTGTAAAAAATACTCATGGTACCAACACTTAGATATTTGAAGCATTCAATAGTGAAAACATACAATTAACTCTTGCATTGACTAGAAGAGCCACACTTCTCTTAAGCACTGTGTTTATTACTATCCAAAAGTACTTCGCTCAAAAGTCCTTGTAAATGAGACGTGAAGTTACATTTATAGGATGAGAGAGACCTTTGGTCTACTCTTAACTCTTGGACTTCCTAGTAACCTTTCAACAACCACATGACTCTTAGCATCCTATGTGACCTTTCGTGTTCATAGAGTATTCCATGATATCATAATACTACACACAAAAGAAAAAGGAAATGGCTATCATCCTAGTTGACTAAGATGCAGATGGCGAGTTTCAAAATGTTGAGCTCGAGCTTTTCGGTTAGGTAAGTGCACCATATGTTGTATTCTGCCACGATGGGGGAGATTGGTGGCTAGCCTTCATCATGTCGGTGTAAGCATTCCAATGCGTCTGGGATAAGAGTATTTCTCTTGGCACATATATGATTATTCAGGGTGCCGAACTTGGTGTAGAGCCTCACTGGTTCCAAAATATAACGCTTGATATTTTCTGTTGAGGCTGACATATCTCCTGTGCGGGAAATTCGTCTATATGTTTCTACGAATGCTTACACCTCATTGTTTATCTCCTCCTAATTTCTGATTTGTCCAATTTCTCCTATAGAAGGGGACCCATGTAGTTGGATCACTGACTCAAGACTGCTGAACAATTGCCTGTAGGAAGCCAACACCCTTTCTGCATCTTTGACCAATTTTTCTCTGGATTGCATTTTAATACGAAGTTGGACTCTAGTATTTTGCATAGCAATCCAATATTTCCTGGGTACTACAGCTGGGGCTGCAGGGTACTTTTCAAACCATTCATGTATTTTATCTAGGGAAGTCATGGCCTCTTTGAGCATGACAACCCTTTTCTTTGAGTGAGTCTGAATAGCCACTATAGGAACTATAGTATGGTGCAATTTTGCTATCTCCTCCTCCAAGCTCTTCTTCCCATGTTCTGCTACGCTGGCCCTTTGCTTGGACGTGTATAACCTGTTTTGCAAATCTAAAAATTTTCTACTCGTCTGGGCTACATTGTGTTCTATGGAAACTATGAATGCTGTACTAGTAGAGGCAATCATTAGTGGGTTTGACGTGATATTTGGCATGATATCTGTTGCCGTAGTTACCGATAATGGGTTAGCTGGGTTTTTGCTGCAAGATCTCTTCCTCTCCTGTATAATCTTGAGGTTTATTTCATCAAATGTGATTTTAGTCAGATCTAGAACCTCCTCTTCTTGATCTTCTGTGATGCCTAACTCTAGGAGGGGTAGGTGTCTGCCAGTGAGGGGAGGAATGGGAGGTACGTCCAAAGGAGAAATCTCACTCTGTCTTGGGATTGGATTGACCACCCTGCTCGTGTCTGCTTGTTCAACCACTACCATTTCCTTCTCCTTGTTTTCCCTAATCTCCTCTTCCTGTTGCCTCCTTTCCCTTTCTGCTAGTGCTCGTAGCCTTTCTAGCTCTTCCTCCATGCTCTTCAGTTCTTGTTCTAACCTTTTTTGTTCAACTTGTTTTTTCCTTGCAACTTCTTTTGCTTGTCTCTGATTTTCGGCCTCTTCTTCCCTTGTTTTCTCTTCCTCATGTCGTGCTCTCTTTTCCTCTTCCTCCCTCCTTTTCTCGTCTTCCTGCCTTTTCCTCTCTATCTCGACATGGCTTTGAGTGTCAGGTTCTTGCGATTGTTTGCTTTCCAGTTCTATCTCTTCAGTTCTCGCTTCTTTCTTTCCAGTTTGGTGTTTCTTTGTATGAGTGTAACTTCTTCTTCCTCATTGTCACTTAGAGGATCTTTTGTTTCTTTTACTTTTCGTTTCCCTGATGTTTCAGCTCTCTTTGGTGTTCTTTCTCTGAGGCTTTCATCATCCTAGAAATCATCAAGGAGTTCATCTTATATGGCTTGTTGCTCACTGGGGCTGATCTCCTTTGTGGAGTTATACTAGTTACTAATTTCATCCTCGAGGCCCTTCCTAGTGTGGGCGTAGGACCAACTGAATTTTGCCTTCTTACAATGGGCAACTATGATCTTTTTGGGGTTGTACATTCTGTAATTCAGGGTCACAAAGTGGCTCCCCTCAAGTTCTTCAGCTTCTACTTCCACCTGCTTGAAGTTTTCTACTACGTACACCCTAATAATAAGAGGAAACGGTGGCCAAGGTTTCTTCTTACCTTTGTGCAACACTTTCGAGAAACCCTGTGTCATCTGGTAGCAAACCTCTCGTAGAAGAGTCCTATCTATGACAAACTTGGGTAGAGCATATAGAGCTTTGTGAGTACCAAACACCCTAACTACCATTCCCTCATCAATAGGGAACCAGTGAGCTACTTTAACCACGGTCCTCATGGCTCTTTGGGACATGCAAGGTGGATGTTCCTTGAGCAAAAATTGTTATAATGGGATGATAGATGTTTTAGATATTATATCCAACATGGCTCTATGAGCTGTGTCCCAGAAGACCTTGTAGTGGCAGTGGACAGGTAGGGGTACTGATGAGTCCCAATTGGAGCTCCAGTGTTCAAAGTGGCACCTCAAACAAACAACGTCAAGGAGGTACAAAGACATATAAAATTTTGGGGGTTGTTCGGGAGCTAGGGTTTTAGCAGTGGCTATGTTGGTCCTCAAAGATGATGATAAGATGCTTGCCCAATTGAAAATAATTCCCTGAGTGGCGATGGCATATATGAGTGGAACCCACGTGCCATAAAAGAAATTGCAGTGTGCCTTGCCATATAGTCGACACGTCATTGCATCGATTAACTGATATACCCTACGTAGCCCTTCGGTATTATATGCTTGATCTGTCCTAACCCGGAACTTCACAGGTTCTTGCCACCAATTCCTCAAGATGTCTTTCATCGGGGTAGTGAATCTGGCGAGCCACTTGGTGTTAAAAATCTACTGCTTTTCAGACAATTTATAATAGGCGCTGATATTTGTGGAAGCAATGGTAGCTATAGGTGCCCCATCATGACACCTAATCATCTAGTCTTCTGTGCTTATGCACTGCAAGACCCATTCGATGATTTCAGCACACGGGAATATTGGTGGATGAGCTACCACTTTATGTAACCTTGAATTTTTTATGTTGATATATATGTGAAAGTCCTCTTGTGTCTCCGGGATATCCCTCTTAGCAAATTCTTTGTAGATATCATACTAGGAGAGCTTGGTGGTATTACTTATGTTGCACTCTATAACTACAAAGATAGGTAGCTGTTTGTCTAGATTTATTTCCCATGTCCCACTTCTTGATGCACCTTGAGCTGTTTTAATAGTTGGAACTTAGTCAGTGAGAGGAAGGTTGCGGGAATGAGTGAGTCACAAGGTATCTGATGCGATAGTGTGACCGAGGTTGCAGGTCGGGCACGACCATGAGGTCGAGATGCACATGGGTAGATTATGGGTGCACAGAGGATGGAGGGGTCGTGAGGTTGCAATGGTAGGAGGTCGCGAGGAAAGGGGAGTCACGAGGTCACAATGGTAGGAGGTTGTGGGAAGGGAGAGTCGCGAGGTCGCAGAGTTGCCGAGTCGCGGAGAAGGGGGAGTCACAAGATCGCAGAGTCACTCAGTCGTGGAGGGAAGGATATTGTGACCACAGGGCATGCGACTAGGGTTCAGATCATCTTAGAGGAAGCCTCTGAATGACTTTGGGAGACCCAGGTCACTTTCAGAAGGATAAAACCTCAGCTTCTTGATCTAGTAAGGAGGATCAAGTGTAAGGAGAATTGAAAAACATGAGTGAAGGGGAAGGGGAAGGTCAGGGTGATTTATGGGGCACCACTAGGAAGGAGAGCTAACGAGTTAGAACCTAGGGCAGGAGGTAAGCCGGAGGTCAGGGGATGCAGTTTATTGCATTTGGAAGAAAATAATCATTGCAGAAGGGAGGACCATTACTTATCGAAGTTAGATGCATGCACGAAGTCGGGTCGAAGGGATTTATGCCTTCTGGTGCATCCAATAGAGCTTTGTCAAATGCAACTAGGGTTCCCTCCTATTTATAAAATCATCTCAGGTGTGGAGGTTGCGAGGGTCACGAGGAGGTATATTGCGACCTTGTGACTCAAGGGTCACTTGCGACATAGGGGTCACGAAGTCGCATGGGTCATGAAGTCACGTTGGAAGATGAAAATAGGAGATGTGATCTTACGACCTTGCAACCTTGTGAGTTGCATGGTCACTTGGTTGAAAAAGTTCTTGGCTGTAACTAAGGTGACTTTACGACTTTGCGACTCAGAAGGTCGCGGGGTCACGAGGTCGTGAGGTCGCATGGGATATAGGCGGTCGGAAGTGTGACCTTGCGACTTTGAGACTGGTGAGTCGCCGAGGTCACAAGGGTTGTCTTGGTCGTGGGTATATGCTATAGTCGCGTTGCGATTATGTGACCCAGTCTTATTTCATGAACATCAGACTTGGCTTAACTTAGCAAAAATTTGAAATTCCCTCGGATTTACTGACACTGACGAAACTTCGAGAATGGCCTAATGGGGCTGAAACTTAGGCTTTATGTAGGGGGTCCAAATTTTTTATGTTTACAGGGATTTTGGGAGGTGTTGTTGCAACAACAACAACACGGTCATAAAGTTTTGGATGAAAATGACTCATAAATTATTGTTGAAAATAGCAACAAGAAATGATAAAAATATAATCCATAAATTCCAATTTACTTTGTCCTTGAATTAAACTAAGAATTAAAATCAAATTTTATTCTCATAGCAACTTGTAATAGTTAACTAGAGTGAGTTGACTTAGTTAACTTAGGAATTTAAAGTTGGAAGTCTTTCTGAAGTCATGTATGTATTCTCCCTATATTACAGAGGTCCAAGATGAGTTAAGTAAGAGTTGTAATTAGTTAACTCAATTTATTGAGTTAAGTCGATTTAAATTAGTTCCAAACTGCTTGAGGAACTAATAGTGAGTTAACAGTCAGTTGATGCATTAGTGCATTCAACTAGTGCTACTCCAACTAATTGAATATTCCCTCATTAGAAACTCATGCATGTTGATTCGGAGAAAGACCCGGTTGAGACTAGAGTGTAGGGACATTGTACTATTTGTTTTAGATTTTTCTAAGTTGCACTAATAGTGCATGCATTCAGGAATTGATCCTTAAGGGATTGCACAATTTTTAGAGGCTTTATTTCCCTTTAAATTCAAGCTATCCTCCATAGGAATTATGCACTGGAATAGAGACTTGGATATCTTGTGACGAGGCTAATATTTTCCCTTGATCTTGCTTATGAGTTGGAGATTGAATTTGCTGAGTGTTTGGATTGTTCTATAGAGAACAAGAATTGTAATTTCATCTTGATTTTCCAGATTAATACAATATAGTAGTGGGGTTTTGAGTTGTGGCTTTCCCCAAATATTTATTGTGTTATGTGCCATTGATGTTCTTCCTCTTTTTGACTATTGTTTGAGTGATATTTATGTGCTTCCATTGTAAAGAGTAGAGGTAGATTCATGTCTCTTGTTTTAGTAGATTACATGAGCTTGTGAATCTATAGGAAAATCTACAATTATTCTAGTCAACAACCATAGATTTAATCTAGACAATGGTGTCATTCCAGGCAACAATGACACACAAAAATCTACATGACCATTAACAACTACAAAAAACGTTATACATGACCATTAACAACTACAAAAAACATTATACATGACCATTAACAATTGTAATGCAAATGTTTCCTTAACTACTATTGTGTACCATGTTCTAATACATACCTAACATAACTTCTTTCACTAATTATTTTTTTCCATGAGGAAATACTTTATATTTAATCTATGGAATATCCATGTTTTGGTCTTCATGAAACTCTCAGACAACAAGGCTCAGACCCATTACAAGGTGTTAACACCCAGGTTGTTCTCTTTGACTCCTAAGAGAATACGGCTGGGGGAACCACTAACCAATCTTTGGGCTACAGCTTCTAGCCCAGCTGCAGTCAGAGAGGGCTCTCTCTAT
>APFE031738715.1:403-38164 GCA_000404065.3 Pinus taeda
AAGTGGTTGCGGGATTTGTAGAAGTCACATCATCACCATTATGGAGATTTGTGACATTTCATTCAAACACACAATTGGCAATGATATTGTCAAGCTTCAAGGGGAGAACAAATTCAAGGATGCAGCTTACATGGTAAGATGTTTAAAATGTATATTTGATTAATGTTGAAAAATTCATTTATGTACAAGTTAATTAAACTTTTACTATTTCATGTTATAGGCAAAAGTCAAATCTTCTTAACAATGAAGATCAACAATTTATAAATGACTGTGAGTTCATTCATATTGATAGTTGGGCAAGAGATGATCGCTATATGTCTATGATTTTTAATCGGGTGGATGGAAAGAGTCATAGCCAAATACTGACTTATGACGTTGTTGTGAGAAAACTAACATATGAAGACAAAGAAACAAAAGGAGAGATAGTTAACATTTATCAAAAACCACAACTATTGATTAACTATCTTATACACATATGTTCAAATGAAGGAGATTGGGTTCTGGATTTATTTTCTGGCTCAGGTAAGTTTTATTATATGGAATTGAATTTCAATATGTTCTTTTGTTAATTAATATGTCATTGTACTAATTTACTTCATTATTTATTTTGTGCTTGATAATTAGGTACAACACTAGCATGCTGCCTTCAAGAAGGAAGAAATTGCATTGCAATTGAGAAAAGATCCATTATAGTGCAATTTCATTCAGCAAAGAATTAATGTTCTTCAATTTCATCCTGATGCAATGAAAGAAATTGGGTTGAAGAAAGGGGACTTTAGTGAATCACGTGTGGCAAAAAAGACAAAGGAACCCCAACCACCATTACATGGAATGTTTGGAAAGACATACATTGGGAGATTCGCAGACATCAAAGATCCATTAGAAGAGGAAGATGAGGAAAAGGAAGCAGAAAAAATTGTGGAAGAAGACAATGATGAAACTCTAGAGGACGAAGAGTTTGGATTATGTGACATTGTTGATTAAATTTAAGCTATGCTTGGAAATCAAGTTTTGTAATGTTTTGACTTTGACATTTTATGGGAAGAATAAACACTCAATTAGGGTTGTTATGCATTCAATATTTGTAATATGTGATTTTCGTATTGATTTTTAAGTTAATTATTATTTTTTGAAAAAAAAAGTGATTATTATTATTTTTTTGACATGAAATTCATGAAAAAAAACTATTATTTAAACATTTTTAGTTAAAATTTTCCTATAAAAATTGTGATCTTGACATGTCAATTCTAGCAAAAAATTATCAAAACGTGTAGTTTTTTTGTTATATTTATGTTAAAAATGGTTATTTTTATGTCCATTGTTAAAAAATATTGTTTTTTAGAAACAATTATTTCATGTGCATTGAAAAATTAATTAAGGATGTATAAATATGTAGAATATTGAAAATTCAAAATATCGACCTTCTAATTTAAAAATACAAAACAAAAAAAACCTCACTACAAAAAAAAATAAAAAAAAATAAAAACAAGAAAATATGAAAAAAATGACCACTTCAAAAATTATCAAATTTATAAAATAATTATTTACATTTTATACATTAGAAAATCTAAAGCCAAAAAAAAGGCTTTTTAAAAATAGGGTCTGATGCAGAATACCCACTTTTTCAAATCAGCATGAAAATCATTACCATTCTAAAATGTAATGTACATAAAAAAAAATTAAGTGTTAAAAACTATTATCTAAAAAAAAGCATGTGTGTTTTGCATCACCCCTTTTCAAAATCAGGTCACTTTTTTGCTATCTCTATGAAACGGGTAATAGTATCAGTTCCCGTTTCAAAGTTTACATTGATGAACATAATCGTAGTTCCCTTGACTGGATCTAAAAAATACCTTGGGTAGAAAACCATCATGCCCAAAACCATGGGATGTACCACCCACCATCTTTGGGTCTGCCCCCCATCCTTGGGTCTACCCAACTATTATTGGGTCTGCATAAAAGAAAAAATTCCCGAGGTGGTGCCTTGGACCCTATGCAAGGTGGCTACCACCTCCCTGCAAACCCCCCTAACAAGGGGGACTACTGGGTGCAGATAATCATGGAAAGAATATGACACACACCCAACACAAGCCCCTAACACAAGCATGGATGCCTCCAGATCTCTCCACCTAAACCTTGACTAATTTTCCAATCTCCACCCTCAGGCTTTACCGTGTATCCCACCATATATCACTGAAAGATCCCCATCATACCATGGCTATTTGAAAATGGAAAGGCAAGGCTGAAGCCACTTTCATACCTAGAAAATCCCAATGTAATGATAACAAGAGAACCAAATACCCACATGCATATGCCATGAATGCCAAAACTAGCAAGGAAATCATACTTGCAACTTGATACCTGAAATTAATCCTACTATAGCAACTTGATCCAACTCTTCCTTACTTAATCTTAAGGAAATCATACTTGCAACTTGATACCTGAAATTAATCCCACTATAGCCACTTGATCCAGCTCTTTCTTACTTAATCTTTTCTTCCCTTTGCTTTCTTGTCCTTCCTTTGATTTCCCTTCTCCAATGCTAGTGTGCTCCAATAATGCTCTAAGTGTAGAAGATTATGAGAGAGAGAATAGAGAGAGATCTCCAAGATATCACTATCAAAAGTTGTGAATTGATCCTTAGAAGCCTTTTTATCATTGATGCCTATAATTTCTTCAATTTCCATTATTTTCCTTGATTTTCCTCCTTACATGCAACATGTGACCTTTCACCTTCGTTTTCTCCCATTCTCCATTATTTCCATAAATAGATGCCAATAAATGCCTCCTTGCCCTTCTAAATCCTTTGTCATTGCCTTTGCCAATTTCCCATTAGCCATAATAAATGAAATGAACACCCCTCTAGGATGTTTTTCTCAACATCCATCTTGGAATACATGTGCCATGACCTTGGTCTTGTCTTTCTTTTATTAACTTTATTACATGGATTTTTACCCGTGGTTATTACAGGCCCCTCCCCCTTAGGGGAATACTCTCCTCGATGTTCAATGACACCTACAATCAGAAAGACCACTAAAAAACCAAAACATACTCCTTATGGAGCTTTATAACTTAGCTTAGTGAAGTATTTAAATGAAAAATCTATTGAAAAACATAACCAACATGGAAAACATTACAACATAAAAACCATACCACTTGTTGGAGCTTTATAACTCTACTCATTGTAGTATTTACATACATATACATATATACATATACCAAAAAAAATTTTCCTCAACTGTAAAACAAGGAAGGATACATAGTTTGCATTTGATCAACCATCTCCATGTAGCTTCAACGTGCCCAAAGTGCTTCCATTGCACTTTAACCTGCTCGATTGCTCGGTTCTAGAGCATGAGCATATTTCTCTACAAAATGCATTGAGGCTCCAAATATATTTCTCCTTCGGGATCCACTTGCAACACAAACCAATAAATAACATCATCAACATTCTTTACATATATTTTAAGTAATGAAACATGGAAAACATCATGGAATTTCACTGTCAGAGGTAGTGCAAGTCTGTAAGCCATTGGTCCAATCCTCTAAATGATATCAAAAGGCTCGCAATATTGAGGTGCCAACTTTACACATGACCCAACACTCAAGGAGTTCTTCTTTGGATTGATGCACAAGTACACATGTTCCCCAACCTGAAACTCTTTAAATGCACTATGCTAATATGCATAACTCTTTTTTTTGTCTTGTGTTTCCTTTAGATTCTTCTTGATAACCAACATTTCTTGTTTGATTTCTACCAACATGTCTAACCCTATCAATACTCTATTCACTCGATCACTCCAACTAATAGGAGTATTACAACTCCACCCATATAGTGCCTCAAATGGACTTGTCCTCAATGATTCGTGATACCCATTGTTGTAAGAAAACTCAACCTGTGGAAGACACTCTTCCCACTTTTGTTGTTGATGCATCACATACATCCTCAACATATCCTCCAATACCATGTTGACCCTCTATGTTTTTCCATCTGTCTGTGGATGATAAGTTAGGTTGAAGGCCAACTTTGTACCCAATCCTGCAAATAAATCTTTCCAGAACTTAGAAGTGAACTTGACATATCTATGCAATAAAATCTTGTTCAGGACACCATGCAACTTCATTATATCCCTAATAAATACTTATGCTACCTCAGTAGTTGAATAAGTAGACTTCACTGCAATGAACTGCATTAACTTTGTCAACTTGTCCATGACAACCATGATGGAATAATGATGTCTAGAAGTCCTCGGTAAAACTGTGATCAAATCCATAGAAATAACCTCCCATTTCCACTCTAGAATTGGAATCAACTATAGTAAACCACTTGGATGCTTGCATTCTGCTTTTACCTATTGACAATCCCAACATCTAGCAACAAACTCTGCCACTTCTTTCTTTAGATTCAACTAGTATTAGAACTTCTTCACCATTGTTAGAGTCTTATGATATCCTGGATGGCTTGAATATGACTTAACATGAAATTCCCTCAAGATAAGCTTCTTGAGCTCACTATTATCTGACACATAGAACTTGTCCCTAAATCTAATCAAACCATCTATCGTAATATGATAATCCAAATCCTCATCACATGTACCTTTCTGCTGTAACCTATACCTAATATCCCTATACCCGTCATCTTGTTATCCTTCCTTTAAGATCTAATCCTGTAAATCTATCCCATAAGAAACCATAACTACTATATGAGTCACTTGCACTCTTCTGCTAAGAGCATATGCAACCTTTTTCTCTTTACCCTTAATGTACTTGATCTCGAAGTTAAACTCATTGATTATCACCAACCATATAGCTTGCCTGACATTCAAATTTGGTTCGTCAAATAAGTATCTCAATCCACTATGATTACTCATCAAGATGAACTGCCTAAAAACAAGATAATGTCTTCACATCTTCAAAGCATGTATTATCACTTCCAACACAAGATCATGTGTCACATAGTTCTTCTCATGCTCTTTCAACTTCCTTGATTCATAACATATCACCTATCCCTCATGTATCAAGACTCCACCAAGTCCTCTTTTACAAGAATTTGTACACACCGCAAGCTCTTTATATGGATCTGCACTCTTCAGAACTGGAGCATTTGTCAACATCTATTTCAACTACTCAAAACTTGCTACACATTCCTCTGTCCATTCAATTTTTTTCTCTTTTCATCATAATGATGTGATAGGATATGCAGTACATGAGAAATTCATAATGAACCTCCTATAATAAGTTGATAACCCCATAAATTACCTTACATCATCCACATTCCTAGGATCTTCCCATTCCATGATAGCCATTATCTTTTCCGAACCCTCTATTATGCCTTCCTTCGAAACAACATGCCCCAAATAATGTACCTTTTTGTGAAAGAAAATTCATTTGCTAATTTTGGCATATAAGGGATGATCTCTCAAAAATCTCAACACTACGTCTAAATGTTTTCCATGCTCTTCCTCATTCTTAGAATATGTCAAGATATCATCAATGAGTACTATCACAAACTCCCCCAAATAAGGATGCAACACATTATTCATCAAGCACATAATAATGGTTGGAGCATTAGTCATACCAAATGGAAATAAAACAGCCTCATAATGGCCATACCTAGTTTGAAACAAAGTCTTGTATATGTCCTCTTATTTGATGTGTACCTAATGGTATTCTTATCTCATATTAATCTTCAAGAACACTGTTGTTCCCTTCAACTGGTCAAACAAATCATCAATCCTCGGTAATGGATACATGTTCTTGAGGGTTACCTTGTTTAAGTACATGTAATCAATGCATAACTTGAGAGTACCATCCTTCTTCTTTGCAAACAATTTTAGGGAACCCCAAGGTGATACACTTTGCCTTATGTATCCCTTGTCAAGTGTTTCCCTTAACTATAATTTCAATTCCACTAACTTTGGAGTGCTCATCCTGTAAGGTGCTTTTGATGTTGGTGCTGACCCTCTTGTGAGGATGAAATTCTGAAATATCTACGGGGAATAAATCTTAAAATTGTTGTAAAACTAGGTACATTCTAAATACCTCTGCATCCTCAACATCCTATCCTTTATCACTATTAATATGCATTGCAAATAACACACACCCTTTCTTGCAAATGCGTTTTTCCCAAATAGCTGTAACCATTTTGAATGATGTAGCCTTCTTCTTACCTTGCAAGATTCTCTATTCTCCATTATCATCCAACCACTCAATAGCCTTGCCATAACAATCCACTGTAGTCCTATGAAGATACAACCAATCCATACCCAGAAGCATATTGTACAAACACAATGGAAGTAGATACAGATGCGCTAATGTAGGCATACCATTCAGCTCAAATGCACAAGATCTTACCCAATGATGAACTCTCTTCTTAGTACCTGTAACCAACTGCAATAACCTGTAACATTTAAACAACTAAACCTGCAAAATCATAGACCTGTAAACTTGCATACTTGTAAAAAACTTGTGAATAACTAAACCTACAAACAACCAAACGTTAAAACCTACAAATTTGTAAACAATATGTAAACAGCCAAACCTGCAAAAATGAGGTCTTTTTCTCTTCAATAGGCATTTACCTTTAGTCTTGTCTTTCCCTTTCCAACCTTGTTGAGACTCTATCTTATGCTTTGATTGCTTATGATAGTGCTTCAACTTTCCAATTACTTCTTTAAGTGACTAAGGTTGATCATGCTCAATCCGGTATTTAAATGCTCAGGGTAATGCACAAATAAATATTTGAACTTTGGCTTTCTCATCCTTAAGATACAATACATACCTCAACAACTCTAGGAACTTGGTCGTATACTCCTCATCTATCATCAATCCCATCTTTAGCTCATAGAATTCCTAACAAACACTTCTTCCTGAAAAGGTTCTTGAATTCATGTCAACACAACTCCTTTGTCCTGATGTCTCTAACATGCTTCACATATTACCACCAAATGTCTACTTTCCCTTTAAGGTCGAAGATAACTATATTTTCCTTCATACTCTTTGCGTAATCATGAAACTTAATGTAACAACCTTGGTAAAAATTCCATGTAATAAAATTTAATAAAAGAAAAATAATAATTGGGGTTATGGGGCACTTATTCCGAGCTAAATGTTGGGCAAAAACATCCTAGTGTGTCTGTTCATTTTGTTTCTTATGGATAATAAAATTAGCAAAGGTAATGGCAAAGGATTTGGAAAGGCATGAGGCATTAATTAATAATTTATTTATGAAAATAATGGAAATTAGGAGAAAAGAAAGTTGAAAGGTCATAGGTTGCATGTGAGGAGGAAAATGAAAGGAAATAATGGAAACTGAAAAAATAGAGACCTCATTAATAAAAAGGCTTCTGAGGATTAGTTGGTACCTTTTTTTAGTTTAGTTTTGGAGCTCTCTCTCTATTCTCTCTCCCTCACACACTCTTGGACACTTAGAGTTTTGTTGGAGAACTTCAACATTGGATCAAGAAAAGAAAGAAGGAAAACGAAAGAAAGGAAGAGCAACATCTAACAACTACAACAAGATTATTTATAGGTATCGATTTGCATGTGTGATTTCCTTGCTAGTTTTGGCATGCATGGTTATGCGTGTGTATTGTTGTTGGGTGGTTCATGGAAGTCCCAAATTCGATTAGCTTTTGCATTCATTAATAACAATTCCTTATCCTTGGTATTTGATGTGTAAATGTATTGGTTTATATGTGGATTGTATGACTATTGTACCCTTATTATTTCTATTGTTTATATGTTGGTTATGAGTATGTTTTATGAGAGTGATGATGTGTGGATCTCATCATGTTTTGATTTGTAAATTAATAAACAATGAATATATGGCCTAATAGATGAGAATGCAACAAATGAGATAAGGCATCTAAGCTTCTTATTGATTCAGAAATAAGTATGAGACCCCTATGCTAAGATATGTTGTTATGGCCTATAGAATGCATATGCGTGACATGTTTGACAAAATGTTTGTCATGACTAGTAGGGGTCCACTCAAGTATTTATTCAAGTATTTTTCTTTGTATCATTACTTCAACGTTATTTTTAATTTATAGAAGTTTCATGAAGTTTTTGGTAGTGGCCTGAGACCTGGCCTTGAATAAGTGGCACAGAATATAGGGTGATTGGCTCTAAACTAGTTGAAAAACACCCTATTCCTTTGCATGCCCTTGTTGTGAGAGAGACTTCAAGGCCTTGGTCACATTCATGCCCGTCCTAGGAGAAAATGAGGCTCTAGGTCAGTTGGACGTTGGTTTGCCTCAGGGGTTGGTCATCTAGAAAGGTTCATTGGCTCCTAGAGGTTCTATAGCATGTGCATAAGGTTAGTTTGGTTGTATTTTGTTGCTTCTAGTTCCTTAATTATACATGGGGAGTTGAATCAGATCATAGTAGCCTCTTGTCACATGTTTACCCTAGTGGACCAGTTAATTTGGGTAGATATGGGAGGAGGGTGTTACAGAGTGGTATCAGAGCATGGTTCACCCCTTCGACTGGATGGGCAGTGTGTTGGTCATGCATTAATATCGATGGCATATGTGTTCTCTATGCTTGTGGCTCATGTGCTTGTTGCATATGCATGATGTTCGTCATGGTTGTAGTGGTGTCACCATGTGAAAGAAGATGGTGTTGATGTTGGATGTGTTTATCATGAGTATAGGTCGGTTATGCACTCATTATGCATGTTAATGCTTGTATGTATCGTTTATACATGCATGTCGTACATATGTTGATTATGCATACATTTACATGCTTATAGTTGTCATGCATGAGTTAATTGTGTGTGGTTGATATGGTCATGCATTGGTGACTAGACTATGGTTAGGATGAAATATATATACTATTATGATTATGTTTATACATGTATTTCACTAATCTAGTTGATCTTGCAGATGAGTTATCCTCCCCGAACTATACTAAGGTATGTTGATTATGTTTATATTTTGGTTTAGCTCACATGATATACCTTGTATGAAGAAAACAACAAAGACAACTAGCAAGATGGTAGACTATGACTTTCAAGACTCTCCCTATGGATTAGATGTGAAACATGGTGTTGGAAATTCTTATGACTTAGTGGAAACATTAAGAAGCTTGAAGGAAGAATTAACAAGTTGCAAGGCAGATAATGACAGAATAATGCAGGCACAGGAGAAACAAGCAAAAGTTAATGGAGTAATCCTTCATAGTTTTTCAGAATTGCAAAGACAGGGACCACTTCATATAAGCCATGGGAAGGAGGACAAAACAAATGGGACATATGGTAGTAGATCTCATGGTGGGCACAGGGTTGATAATGATGACATGGTTATAGATGGCAGATTCTTGGATACTTCAGATAGGAGAGGTGATGGACACAAGTACTATTCTAATTATAGTTCTCATGGGAACTATGATCGTTATCGTTATCACCCTTATAGGATGAGTGATGAGGGATATTTTGGTCCTTTGGACTGCGGGTATCGCAAATCTATGAGTGGCTTATAGGGGTAAAAATTCTTGAGGGATTTAAATTTTATGGAATATTTCAAAATATTCTTAGGATTAGTCTTAGATGGAAGGTTGATATTTATTGCGAAATAGGTATACCCTTGCTATCCTTTTAATTAAATTAATTAATTAAAAAAATGATATATGAAGTGAGTTTGGTCCTTTGGACTTGGGTATCCGAGTTGTATGAGGGGTTTAGAGGGATCAAAATTCTTGAGGTGCAAAAAAATGAGGATCTCCTTCATCTTAAATAACAGACAAATAAAATGCTTTAAACATAATTTGTTGTTGCATTGGCACTTGCTTTATACAATATAGACATAGTCTTTGTATATATAGTTAAATATATTTACATTGAATATAATTTTGTATTAGGGTTATTTAAAAATGTTTGCATGTCAACTTATTAAAAGACAACTCACTAAAAACATATATCGATAGAAAGAATTAGACATTTAGCTCATCTTGAGAAACATACTGTTTAAATGTTTTAATAATCAACTTTTTTTCATTTTCTTTATGTACTCTCTCTATTAAGTATTGAAGGAATTATTGAATCTCCTCCATATAGTGCAACTTATCTATATTTTTAACTTTAAATTACTTTATCTCTCTATATAAAATTGATGTCAAACAAATATAGATCCATCTCTATGGTGGGATCAAATCTCTTGAAATGCAACTATTTATAGATATAGACATATCAAACATAATTGTTCAAATTTAAAATTTCACTTTCAATGAATAAATTAATACAACACATTCAAAATTCTCTTGGAAACTTGGATTGTGTAGTCCACACAACTTAATTTTGCAATTCCTACAACTATTTGATATAATTCAATCAAGGCTAACTAAAAAAGATACCCAAAAGAAAAAGAGAGCTTAGAATAGTAAGGCTATTCGAAATGTTTTACATTTTTATAACCAAAATAAAATAAAAATTTCAATTGTTTTATATATTGTATGTATATATACATAGTTGATATTAATATATTTTATCTATGATCCATATTGAATTTGTCATTTTTAATAATACATTATAAATGCCCCATTTAAATTTTACTTGTTACTCGTAATTACTACTCTTTGGCATTGAAATGTTTTTACTATAATTAAAATTCATTTATATATATATATATAATCTCTCTCTCTCTCTCTCTCTCTCTCTCTCTTCTCTCTCATATATATATATATATATATATATATATATATATATATATATGGATATGGAAATAATGTCCTATATTGAAATATTTGAAAAAAGTATAACAGTTACATGGAAGTAATTATAATATTTGTGAATTTATTTAAAGTACTTTATATTTATCCGAAGTTTATATCTTGGGTTGTAATATAAACAATCCTAGATCCATATTAGCGTAAGATCTATCAATTATCAAGAGGGATCAAATATCTCGAGGTGCAAACCTATTTTTTGAGTGCAAAACTTGAGGAAAGGTTTGCACCTCGAGAGATTTGATCACTCTCTAGGGTTAAGATAGATCTAGGTTGGTTTCAGTTTTTCACGATCACACAAAAATTCTTGAACATATAATTATTCTAATCAATTTAAATATGATAAATATGTCTAAGATTAATATAGTTATTTTAATTTTAACTTTACTCAATTACCTTAGTGTTTTTTTTTTTATGTTAAAGATTATTAATAAGTTGAATGATGAAAATGTTGAAATAAATTTTTTGAAGGCAAAGTGATAATGTAACAGTGTAGAATGAAAAAAATGTGAACAATAAGAATACAGTCAATTACAAATAGACTTTATTTTGATTATTCTCAAACTAGTCTCTTCTACTATTCTTATTGCCACACCTATTAGTTTTGTCATCTTTTTATATCCATTATATGAAAAGTGTAGTTGAAATTGTAGACCATTCAAATATTTAATGCAAGCTATTGTACTAAATGTCATACCTTGTATCTCTTACTCCTCAATATTAATAGTAATTTTCCCAATGCTAATCATTGTGACTTGTGGAGTGTTAAACCCCAAGTAAGTTTCAATAGTAGTTGTTTTCTATTACCTCGTTTGAATGTAAAGTGACTAACAATGTTGAATGATCAAAAAATAGAATAGTAGAAATGTAGTCAGTTACAAATTGTTTATAGTTTCAAGAAGCAAACATTTCAGGTATATCAACATTCTATTTAAGATGAAAATTCAAGCATTTTATTTATGGTTGAATTAATATAACACATAAATCAATGCATGTCGTCATTAATTGTATCGTGCTTACACTAAAATCAATGCACACTATTAGCCTAATTACTTTGAAATTAATGTACATCATACATCTAGTTACAACAAATGAGAAATAAACTACACCAAATTCAGTGCATCTAGTGCAAGTAATCAAATAAGGTAAAAAACCAACATACACACTGAAATCAATGCATCTAGTGCAAGAAATCAAATATGATAAGAAATTAAAATCTACATTGAAATCAATGCATTTAGTGTAAGCAATCAAATATGATTAGAAATCAATATTTTCACTAAAATAAATGCATCTAGTGCAAGCAATCAAATATGTTTACAAATAAAAAATTACATTGAAATTAATGCATTCAGTGCAATCAATCAAACACAATCACTAATCAATATCTACACTGAAATAAATGAAACTATTTTAGTGAAAAAATAAATTATTCTTCGTTTTTTAAAATTTGACTTCTTTTACATTTTGTGAAATCCTTACTTCCTCTTTCTCAATGGTTATCTATCTATCTATCTATCTATCTATCTATATATATATTGTCTCTTTGCATCTTTTTCTTCCTTTTTTCTCTCCCATCCATATTTGTGTTTATCCCCCTTCCTCTCTCCCTCTCTCTCTCACCCTCATTAGAGGAAATTTCAGCATAAAAATGGACTCCTAAGGAAAGGTATTAAAATAATAGTTAAAATAAGAAAATAAGAGTTAATAATTTTAGAGGGAAAAGAAGAAAACTACTTTTTGAATTGTATTTTTGGCTTATCTCCTTATATTTTTACTCAAATTTCATGTTTAGAAACTCATTGGATCCATAATTAAATTCCACATCCAATGAATACCCATTATACATAATTTTGAGAAGGCTCACATTGATAAAAATTAAAGACATATCAAAAAATCATGTTGAACACACCTTTTTAATATATCCTCTTTATCGATGTGAGTCTTCTCAAAAGCATGCGTAATGGGTACTAGTTGGATGTGAAATTTAATTTCACATCAGATGTGTATATACACTTGTAATTTGTGTAAACCTACAAGGATATATGCTATAAAAAAAATTCAAAAAGTTGTTTTTCTTATTTTCCCTCCAAAATATTTACATGTACTTCTTTCTAAATTTAAAAGATTTTGATTGGATAACATATTATGACATTGAAGTTATTTGAAAATTTCATGGGTATTTTAGGTTAATGTTTCCTCTGGTGTCCCTTCTACCTCTCTCCCTCTCCTTCCCTCTCTTTGTCTCTCTATTCTTCCCTCTCCCTTCCCCTACCATCTATATTTGTATCTCCCTCCATCCCTCCTTCTTTGTATTTCTATCTCACCCCCACTAAACACCAAGGAAAATATTAAGAACCACCCTAAATTTATATGTATAATAAATGGGTGAATCCCCATGATACATAGGGAAAATGGGAGGCGATTTTATCAATAATATAATATGTATATATAATTTTTTTGGTGAATCTCTCACCAGATTATATTATCTTGTAAAGTCATGCAGAATATTTCACTGAATTATAAAATCTTTTATGATCTTGGCAAATCTTTCACTGAATAATAAAACATTGTGAAGTCTTGGCAAATGTTTTGTTAAAGTATGAAACCATATATGATAATAGGAAAGCATATTCATTAAACTGTAATATACTAACATACATGTTTGGAAAAAGAAACATAATTTTCGCGTCCTACAAACAATGTTGCAAGTTTCAGTGACTATGTTTGTCAAGGTCCTTACCGTACACTCTTTCATATCCTTCTATTAGTTTTGATAATATTTCACAACAAAGTTCTTGTAGGTGTTGATCTTGACCACCAATTCTGCCAAGGTAGGAGAGATTAATCTTTTCTCTACCACTTTTGTCAAGCTATCAAATTTCTTTCTTATTCCATAGACTGCCAACTATGAGATAAAGAAAACACATCAAAGTTTGTTTACCCCAACATTCCAATGAGTGTCAAGCCCCCAACTATATTAATATAAGAAAGTAATAGGTATCCAAAGAAACCTTAAGGGGATCTAAATGGAAAGAAGAGACCATTTTTCAGAAGCCTTCCTAAATCAATATAATAAAATATAAATGTAGATTATTATTATTATTAATGGCAATTTTCACTAAATAACACATTTAAATTACGTCTCTCCCAATCCTAAATTGCTTATTAGCATAAATTCCACTAACCTTCATATGTCTTGCATTTTTTAAGCAACGTTTTGTAAACATGTGGATTAATGTTTCCTTTTTTTGCTGCACAATCTCCGCCTTTTAAGGACAATATGGGTGCAAAGTGGCCCAACCCCTACAGATCATTTACGAAACTAAGAATAACAGAGAAGATGAAAGGTTGTACAAACCAACATATTTTTTAAACAACTAATCAAACATCAGTACCTTAACTTTTGCATGAAGATATATTGAGAACGTTTGAAAAATGGTGGGAAATCTGAGTAGCGACTATCTCTATTCTGCAAGGGTGATGCGGAAAGAGTGATAAGATTTCACTATTTTGAATTTTTTGTTGTTGTTAAATCAGAAAAACCAATATTAATGGAGATATTGGTATTTTTTACTAAATTTTGTGAAGTAACTAAATGTAGCTTTAACCATTCACCTTAAGATGTTTTTTACAATATAATTTCCTAAGTCTATTTAATATATTCATTATCATAAAAACCAATCTATATCCATCATAACTCCACATCTGTCACTCTTAGAGGGATGAAATCTATTTATCCCTCTCAGCACTTGGTAGACTTGGAATTAAGATGGATCTAATCTAAAAGAATTTCCCCTTTAAATAGTCTATGCTCACATGAGTACCATGGTATTACCATGGGTCAATACCACTGGTTATCATAAACCTGGAGCTTAAAAACTACTATTAGTAATTTATAAAAATTAATAAAGATAATAGTTGATTTATTTATTTTTTATTTTTTATTTTATTTCTTTTTAACCAAGTTAAAATGTTTAAGTGACATTAAATTACAAGATTCGTTTTTACTCTTGATCTACCAAGCCCAGAGAGGGATCAAATATTTTTTCACTCTATGCTAGTTGGCATATCATGATACTTGACCCCTCTCGGCACTTAGTAGATTTAGAGTAAATATGGATCTATGTTGGTTTAATTCCCCCCTTTAAATAGGCTACATTCCACGTGAATACCATGTCATGATACTTGACCCCTCTCGACACTTAGTAGATTTAGAGTAAATATAGATCTATGTTGGTTTAATTCCCCCCTTTAAATAGGCTACATTCCACGTGAATACCATGGGTCAATACCATGTGCCATCTTTATTTTTAATAATACTAATATTAGACTTAATAATATTATTTCACCATGGGTCAATACCATATGCCATCTTTATTTTTAATAATACTAATATTAGACTTGATAATATTATTTTTGCATGGTATTAATAATAATTTGCCCGATGGTATTTGTCCCATAGGATTCACGTCAATAAAACCTCTTTTTTGAGCCTTCTTCAATAGAAAGAGGGTTATGGACTAAATATAAAAAGAGGTTTTATTTATTTACCGTAGCTCTAGTCTATTTATATTTTTATTTATTTACCATACTTTTGGAGTAAGTATAAAAATAGGTTTTATTTATTTACCATACCTCCACTTTATTTATATTTTTATTTATTTACACCCTTGCATGTTCGTAAATAAAAGGTGACTTATGGAGTAAATATAAAAAAAAATGTTTTATTTATTTACCATACCTATCATTTATTTATATTTTTATTAATTTACCATACCTCTTTTATAAATATGGTATTTGGCCTATAGGATTCACTTAAATAAAGCCTCTTTTTGAGCCTTCTTAAATAGAAGAGGGTTATGGCTAAATATAAAAAGAGGTTTTATTTGTTTACCATACCTCTAGTTTATTTATATTTTTATTTATTTACCATACCTTTGGGGTAAGTATAAAAATATGTTTTATTTATTTACCATACCTCCACTTTATTTTTTTATTTATTTATTGGGACCAAATACAACTTCCCAAACAAGAAAATGGGTGATTTCAAAGGAATTTCACATTGAAAATTAGGTCAAATGGGTCTTTCCATAGTTTATCCGCCCTTTTTTTTGGGTTAAAATGAAAAAGATAATTATTTTTGAAATAAAAGTTGGGCTAAATATATGAAATGGTTGTTTTATAAAAATTTCGGCTCTCTAAAATGAAAAACCCCTTAAATTTTTCCCTTGGGCTAAAATTCACCCCTAAAATTTACCATGCCAAACACACAAGCAATATCTCTATCTCCATATATGTATCTATCTCTCCCTCCCTCCCTCTCTATGTCTCTCTCTTCTTCCCCCTCTTCCCATTCCATTTATATCTCTATCTGCCTTCATCTCTCCTTCTTTGTCTCTTTCTCTCAGCCCCAAAACATACACACACTCTCTTCATATCTATCTATCTCTCAATCTCTCTCTCCCTCACTCTTCCTCTCCCTATATCTCTCTTCCCCTTCTCTCTTTTTTCCCCTTCTCTCTCTTTTCCCCTTCTCTCCCTCTCTCTCTCTTCCCTCCCGTTCTCTTGTCTCCCTCACTCTCGTTCCCTCTCTCCCTTATAACTCTCTCTCTCTCTCTCTCTCTCTCTCTCTCTCTCTCCTTCTTATTCACTCTATATCTCACCCTCTCCAACTCCATCTTTCTCCCCCTACCTCCATAATTCTCTCCCGCAATTCCTCTCACTTTTCCTCTCCCTTCCCCTTTTTCTTCGACCTCCCTTTATCTCTCCCCCATCTCTCTCTCTCTCTCTCTCTCTCTCTCTCTCTCTCTCTCTCTGACTCTGTCACTATCGCCCTCCAAATCTCCTTCTCTCTCTCACTATCTCTCCTCCCTCCATCTCTATATTTCCAACACTCTCTCTATCCATTCTTTTCCTCACTCTCTCTCCTGTCCTTCTCTCTCTCTTCCATCTTCTGCTCTCCTACTTACTCTCTCTCCATCTCTTTTTTGTTTCTCCCTTTCTCTATCCATATATATCTCTTTGTTCCTTTTTTCTTCCATCCCTCTCTATATTCCTCCCAATGCAAGGAAAATTCTTTCTATAGGAGGTTATAAAAGAGGTTTTTACTGTTATAAATTTGGCAAAAATTGTCAAGAAACCCCTACTACAACATCTGTTTGTGGTAGTGGATGCTTTAGTGGAGCCGATAATGGAATTTCATCACAACTAAAAATATTTGGGTGCATGGAGGTTTTAGAGGATGTTTTCTTAGTGGTGTTCTTATTGGACTAATAACATCGATGGACTATCAATATAAAATCATGTGCTGTAAATTTAAATAAAACAACCAATACTAGAAACAAATGTTTGGAACGCTAGTGCGTTAACTTTAAAGCACCAGTTATTTAATAATAAAAATGCACATGCTTGTACAAAATATGATACCATGCATTAGGGCATTGAACGAAAACAATGTTGATGCCTAAAAATTATACCTCCCTGGTGCTTATGTCTTCTAAAAATACCCCGGGTAGTAATTTTCAAGAAGGGCCCCATGGCAGGCAAAACAATATTGCAACCTCAATGCTTTTATTTTCTCCAACGCACTCGTTCATTATGGATAATAATGCCCTGGCGATGATGATTTGTATAAAAGAACTGGTGTGCTAGTAAAATAAAAAATATGTTGTTGTTAATTTAAATAATGTCACTTGGGTAAGAAACAATATTTTGGAGCACCAGTGCATTGGTTTTATGAAAGAATTGGTGCTTTAATAATAAAAATGCACGGTTCATAGAATATATGATATTATGCACTGAGGTGTTAAATGAAAATAACCTCAGTGCTTCAAAAGTATAACGACTCGATGCTTATGTTTTTGTAAAAACCCCAGTGCTGTAATTTTCACAAAAGGCACCGGGCAAGCAAAAAAATCTTGCAGTATTAGTGCCTTTATGTAATCTAATGCATTGGTGCATTAATAGTAATGATGCACTAGCGCGTTAAAGGCAAAACACGCTGGTGCATGAAATGTATATCTTCATAGTAAGTATTGATTTTACACACATATTAGTCTCTTGTATGTACAAATGCACCAGGATACCATTTTTTATTATTATAAATACTATTGTTGGAAAAATTGTATTCAGAGTGATGTACATTAATATATGATGTCCTCGTATCCATTTTCTCTTTTTTATAAACATCGACGAGTGACGGTGAAATTATTGTTATTTTTTAAATCTATCATTCATTGAAAAATCAACATATATCTTATAACAATATTCATATAAATTAAATTTTTGGTTAGTGCATTTATATATGATGTTTTGATTAATTCGTTATATCATCGGATTTTCAATTTCTTCATTATAATATTTAGTTATCTATATATTTAATCAGTGGTGCATTTGCTCCCATCTATGTGGGTATATTGACATCATTTCTGCATGAAGGATGTCGATGATGGATGAATGACACAAGGCTATGGAGTGGAAGTCGAATTTGACCAATCTAGTCATGCTAGCTACCATATTCAAAACCTAACATAGGGGATGTTAGGTTACATCAAAAAGATACAAGAGATCATTAAAGTAGGCTTCCCTTCATTCCAATGTGTTACTTTTAGGTGCAATTGGTGGTACAACTTTGATTGGAATAATATAAAGGAATATCGCGAAAGTGAGATGATATGTATCAACTCTAGAATGATGTTGTATGAAGCTAGGGAGCCTTACCTTTTCCCCAAACACTGCAACTAGGTGTTTTTTTACCCAGATGTACTAGATAGGGGTTGGTGGCTTGTATTAAGACATGATCCTAAATCAAAACATAATTTTGAGAACAACAGTGTGATCATGCCAAGCGAGGAAGATAATTAAGGTGATGACAATGAAGGGTGATATTTACTTATGTTATTTCATCATTTATACTATTGTTGTATGTCTTTTTCCTTTATTTCACTAATTATATTGTTTTTTATTTGTCTTGTTGGTATGCTATATCATTGGTAAGATTCACAAATGTTTTTTTTAGTATAAAATTTTTTACACTTAAAACTAAGTATTTTCAATTGTGTAGCTTATAATTTAAAAATTAAAAGTTTAACATATTTGTTTATTTTGGATTTTGTGATAATTTGGTTTTCAACTTAGTTGTTTCTTAGTTTACATATCTGTATCATTTATTTTGGAAATATTTAAATTATGCCCCCAATGTTGGCTAAAACCACAATTATTGAAGTAATATAAAAAATTGATAGGAAACAATTTATGAAATAATGACAAAAACTACAAATATAGGAAGATTTGCATCCATCAAATTTGAGGACCAACAAAATGGTTACGATTGGAAATGATAATTTTTTTATAATAACAATTTTTAACGTACAAGAGTCTATTAAAATAGAGTAAATAGTACATTAAAAAATAACTTTTATTCATATATGATTGTTTTTTAAAAATTAATTTAGTTAGAATGAATATGTACGAACTATCTATGCAATAAAAAAATATTTATGGTAAGTTTACAATTATAGTTTCAATCATATTAAACTTCCTAATTTATAAAAATATCTTTGCATTTTTTCTTTAAAGTAAGTCTTTTTGCGTGCAATTTCATATATAAAAAATTCATCAATATATAATCTAACAAACATAAACATCATCTAAAATACACATTCAAATTCACTAACATCATCTAATTATATACATTTCTAGCACATATAAGTGTCGTTAGCTAACACACAACTTTGATAATTTAACAAGGCATCATCATCACACAGATTTAATAATTTAACAAGACATCATCATCGTGATCACACCTAACAATATCCCATGCTAATAGATCCCATAGGGGGTCTTGTGTTTCAAGGAAGTTGGTTTCCTAAGTACTGAATTAATGTAATTATTAAGAGCTTTCAGTGATTTTAATGAGAGAAGCTAGAATAGGATTTAATTGAATATGCTGAGGCAAAATTGTAAATATTCTCAAATGTAGGAGAATATGAGAGATTTAGGATAGTTGATAGAACTGAGGGATTGAGAATTGATTGTAAAATCCAGATTAGGAGTTAGTTCATGATTTTGTGGATTTGAGAGAATCCTTATGGATGAGAAAGAGATTTTAGGATTCTGTTGAGAAACTTATGGATCCAAATGAAGAATTGTTTTTAGAATCCCTTTTTGTATAAATGTAAACCTAAAAGGCATAGACAGGGGTAGACAGAGACAGAGAGAGAGTGTTAGACATTTAGCTAGTGTTTGTAAGCCTACGGGTAGATAATGAACATTGGCCATTAAATTAGAATATTAGGCGAAGGAGATAGAACAAGTCTCACTATGTAATTATTTGTCGATATATATATCCACAGAGATTCAATTCCAATTTGTATAACTGTGTTATTGAATATTGAATGATGGATGAATGAATTAGCATATTCTATGCAACAGAGAGTTGTAGGAGGAGTTCGAAAATTACACAGAGAGGGAAATGATGAGGTGGATCATAATGGATCATTGAATCCATTAGAAAGATTAAAGCCAAAGCTCAGGAGGAAGTGTGTAGTGAAACAACCAAGGGATCAGAACCATGAAGAAAACTGGAACCACAGAAATGCTAAAGAAATAGCGTAAAATCATAAGAAAAGAGAAGAGCGGAGAAGTGAAGAGGTGATGTACAACAACCATTGGATCTAACAGATCAATGGGCCAGATCTAATCGTAGAGGAGATGGAGGAATATCGCATCAGCAGAAACCCTTCAAGTGTTGTCAGATGGCCAAAGGGAATAAGCGATTGTAATCATGCGATTAATCGTCAACGGTCGGATCATGAGCCTGATCGACAGTTGAGATATAATCACATATCATAAAGGTTAGGAGTTGAAGGACACTGTGATAGCCAATAGACAATAGTGATAAGTGCTGATCGGAGGTCAAGGCGATCAGAGGTCGAGCGTTTCAGAGATCAGAGCAACAATGTGGAAAGACTTGGTATTAACGAAACTAATGATAAATATGAATGTGGGTGTATAGATTTTGAGATCTGGCCCAAGGGTTCATAGCAAGGTTTGTTTCCCGTGTATCTACTTTGTATTCCGTTAAAGTGTTGTGCCCTGAGTTTTAATGCAAAAGCGTTCTTTAAACGCGTCCAATAGTTGCATATCGGAGATGGAAGGGGCGATAAAAACTATATGTGGTGTGAGCAAGAGGACTGCGATGCACGATTGCGATAAAGTCAAGTCTTGGGAACTATGAAAAGGCTTATGAAAGGTGGAAAAAGGGGGTTGGCCTATATATGCAGGCCTAAGGATTAACGAGGGTTAATGCAATGGATGGATCAAGGGACAAACTGTGGTTAGTGTGTTTGATAAATCATTTCACCAAGTATTAATAAAAGGGGCCTTAACCCATTGTTAATTTATATTGAATATTTGACCAAAAGGTCATATAAATTCTTGGGCAAAAATGGTTTATGCATACTGTGGGTAAAGCAGGGGTAACCCTGTGCCATTTGTTATTGGAGCCTAACAAAGAAATTATGTGTGAAAGTTTCTTTGAAAGAATTTAGAATAGAGACATGTGGAAAGATGTGTATGCAGGCAAGGGAGATCAGATTCTAATCTGATAGTTAAGCGACTAGAGTAAGCTGGGAGATTGGTAAGAGGAATACTAATCTTGTAATTTTTGCATTTTGATAGAATGTTCAGATTTTGAAAAGTAGAGCAAATGATTTATGGCCAATGAATCTTTATAATTGGAATTATGAAATGGTTGAAAATTAAATTGGAGAAGAACAATTAAGTTCTTAGAGGCAGGTGATTACGAATTAAGAAGAAACTGCAAAAACGTAAAGAATCTACAGTGATGTTTTGAAGAATGGAGATTCACTCGAATGTGAAGAGTGGGTGGAGAAACCATGTAGGTAATGTTTTATTTAACTCTCGTTTGAGTTTTGCTGGATAAAGAAATAGACTGAAGATTGATAGTTGCAGCTAATAAAGTATCCCAGCAAAAGAAGATCATGTCTTAAGAAGCAGTAATGGAAGAAATTGGTAAGGATTTCTAAATGGAAGAAAACTCAACAAAGGAAAAATTGTTGCCTATAGTTAAGCTTTGCCAAGCTAAAGCCAGAAGAATGAAAGAAAGAACCAGATTCTAAATCTAATTGACAGTGGCTCAATATTGAGAATTTGTTCATTGGAAGAATAAAGATCTGCTTAAATAGATTTGTAGAAATGGTGAGATCTTGAAGGTAGGTGAAGGTATGCAAATTTGTCTAATGATTAGCAAATATTTAATGAATGAAGTTTTAGAGTAGGATTATAGTAGTTAAACTGTAAGAGGGATGTTTGTAAGTTTCTGAAGTAGCACAGTTTGAAGATATAGCTAATAGCTAGAGAAAAGAACAGTCCATTCAATGTGCAGGTGAATGGGAAGACAATATCAGACATAGATCTTGAAGGGAGGACGATACGTTTTTATTTTAATTGGATTTGAAGATTGGAAAGTTGTAGCCTTTGCATTGATGCAAAATTATAGTTGCAACTCCCAAAGGCAATTCCAAGAAGGATGTGGGTATAATTCCTAAGAGATAAAGGAAGCTGGCAAGAGTTTCTGAGTGAAAGAAGAATGTGGCAAAACCTTGAAGAATTCCAACAGAGATTGGATAAAGAGGATAGTTGTGTTCTTGGAAAGTATAGATGAGTTGAAGCCTAGATGGAGCAAAGAGAAGCGCTCAAAGGAGGTTCCGTAGATAGATAACCAATTGCTTGCAAAAAGACCAAGTACAGAGGAGAGCTTGGTGAGGTAAGTTGCAGCATGGCAGACTTGCTGTTGTAGAGGCTTTAGTGCAACTCATAGTAAGTGAATGAAAGGAACTCATAGAAATGGAGAGGATGATGACTAGTGACAGTCATAACAAAGGTTCTGAAAGAGATCACAGCAGAGGAAAAAATGAGAAGGATGACAAGACAAATGGCATGAGAATGAATGATGAAGAATATTATAGAGAAATGGCTGAGATATCAGTTTAGCTTGAAGTGTTAATGGAGATGTTGGAGAGAAATGAAGCGGACCAGAAATATGGTTACTTCATGAAAAAGAAAGTGAAAGTAACCCTCGAATTGTGCAAACATGTCATCTTTAAATAAAAAACCTCGAATTGTGCAAAAGAATAACCCTCGCATTGTGCAACATTATCTATTAAGCACTGGGAAGTACATTTCTATTAATGGAACTGATGCTTATTATATGAGTAGTGAAATGATGTTTTTCAAATTAAAAACCTTGCCATGGTGCACCGTGTTTTTTACACACCGAGGCTTTTGTAAAAAGCAAAAGAATCAATGCTTTATGTGAGCATAGGACCGAAAGGGTGAAAATGAATTCTATGACTAACATTTTTTTAAAAATTTAACCCTTATATGGTGTTATCGAATAGTATATGTACCAATGCACCTTATATACGTAGTGCATCATTGTTTTTATTTGTATAAAAAATAACCCTGCAATGGTGCACCATTTTATATTAAACATTAGGGCCTTCATTTCAATTAATGGAACCGATGCGTATAATATAAGAAGTACACCAGCATTTTTAAATTAAAACTGCACGACCGTTCACAATATTCTTTATGCACTGGGGTGTTCATATATAGGTTTAGCACCGGATTATTGTGAGAGTATAACACCGGAATGGGAAAATTGAATTTTACGACCAACATTGTTTTAAATTTAACCCTTTTCCAATGATATCAAGTAGTATACACACCTGTGTACCTTATGTACTTAGCCACCATTACTTTTTTATTTTTATAACAATTAAATCTGCCATGAACCACCATATGCTATTAAGCACTAGTGTGTCTAGTTATAGCAACACACTAGTGTTTTAGTGTATTATAGACACACCGTTAAAAAACTTCCGTTAAAACATCCGCCTGCCCAACTATGCTAGTGACCTCCGCTACAAATGGACTTTTGGGATATTTTTATAGGGTCTTCAACAAAAACCTCTTCTACAGGGTTTATTCCTTGTAGTGCCTATCTCCTTCTCTCTCTCCACCCTCACCATCTATATTTATATATTTCTCTATATTTCATTCTTTGTCTCTCTACCTCAGCCCCCAAAACACACACATTCTCTCTCTCTCCATCTATATATATCTCTCCCTCCCTCCCTCTCTTTGTCTCTCTCTTCTTCCCTTTCTCCCCCTTGCATCTATATCCCTATATCGCTTTGTCACTCCTTCGTTATATATATCTCACTCTCGAAAAATACACACTACCTCTCCATATCTATATATCTCTCACTCCCTTTCCCTCTCTCTCTCTATATCCCCTCCTACTATCCTCTCTCCCTCGCTCTCTCTCCACCTCTCCCTTGTCACCCTCTCTCTCTCGACCTTTCTCTCTTTAGGTGTTTTTTCTTCCCTCCCTCTCTCATTATCTCTCTCAAGTCCTCTCTCTTTTCCTTCATCTCTCTCCCTTTCCTTCCCACCTCTCTTTATCTCTCCCCCCATATCTCTCTCTCTCTCTCTCGCTTTCAAAATTTGTCACTATCTCCCTCCCTATATCCTTCTCTCTCTCGCATTATCTACCCCCTCCATTTATGTCTCTACCTCTCTCTCTTTCCTTTATCTCCCCATCTCTCTCCTCTCATTTTCTCTCTCTTCCCTCCTTCTCTCCTGTTTCATTTTCCCTCCCTCCATCTCTCCCTTGTCACTCCCTTTATCTCTCCACCTCTATCTCTCTATGTCTTTATTTTTCCCTCTCTCTCTCTCCCCCACGAACTCTGTCATTGTCTCCCTACCTCTCTTCCCCTTCTCTTACTATATCTCTCATCTTCTTCTCTTTGTTTTCCCTTCCTCTCTCTCCCTCCCTCTCTCCTTCTCACCCTCCCATCCTCTCTCTCTTCATTCTTCTCTCTCTCTCTCTCTCCAGCTTTGTCACTATCTCCCTCCCACTCACCTTCTCCCCCCTCCCCCCTCTTTTTTTTTTCTGTCTCTCCCCTCCATTTGTATCATCTAGACTTGTTACTTCTGTGAGAAATGATATATTGAAGGTATAATATATTTTACATTTTAATTTTAATTATAAAATGAGTTATGGTTTTTGAGCATATTTTATTGATAATCCATGTTATTGGCTCATGGTATTGTAACAAAACCTATTTAGAAGTTAGTAGTATCTTTCGTAAAGTGGGGGTGAATATCCATGATTAAGAATCTTGTTATATTGTAAGTTTATTGTTTATATTGTAAGTTTATTATAAGTCTTAAATTTTTATGTAGTTATTAATTAAATTTAAATATGGTTATGGAATCATTATTAGTACCTACCAAGGAACAAATCTAACAATCATTTATCTGTTGATCACTATTAGTTTAGAATTGACCAATGCAAATTATAATGTTTAACTTTAAAAAACAAATATTTATTTTTCAATATTATTAAATAAACTACTTTTCAAACATTTTATTGGACCATAACTTGCATGTCTTATTGCATCCTTTGCACAAGATAATGTTAGTGGATAAGTGCCTTAAATATTTTATGCCATAATTTATAGATATGGTTGCAATATTCATGCATATTTTTAGATATTTGTGTAGCAAAACCATCCAAAAATAAAATCCTTGAAAACATCTTGTACTCAAGTAAATAACATATTTACTATTAATTAATTTCTATCCCAATTTAGGAAATGTTTTCATAAAAAATGCATAGGAATAATATGTAAATACGCATACCTATGAGGAGGAGTTGCTTCCCACCATTATTTGTTTTGTCAGCAACACTTACGTAGGAGTAAAAATATAAATGTGTAGACTTAGTAGAGTTTACTACCCACCTAAATTTATGCAATTTCTTCTCCCCAAGCAAGAAATTTACTTACCACTTCACAACTCAATTTATTGGTCCTTGCCAAAGCAATACTATAAGATGATTTGTTTATTGACTACTATTAACTTAACATTCAACAATGTAAGTTATAATTATTCATGTAATTTTTCCTCGAGCATAGTTTCTAACTTGAGTTGGAGGGACTACATTTCCCTCTAAAACAAAATTACAATATAACAAATTAAATTTTAATTACTTTTACCTTTTTATTATTATTTTAGTAAGATTTAAATATTTATGCTATTTTATTTCTTTTAATTTTTTATTTTATTTTAGAAAGATTTAAATATTTATGCTCATTTACAGATACTACAACATGTCCAGATACCAGGCTCTATATCACTTTGAACCTTTTATTAATTTTTAAATGAGTTGACATATAAAAATTAACTGTTAAATATGATTTTAAATGTTAAATTTTATAAACACTCAATGATCATTTTCATAAAATTATGATTATAAGAAGTGCTTAACAAATAATTGTGATGATTTATTAAACTTAAAATAATAAAATAATATATGAAAATAAATCTTTTGGTGAAAATCACATAGTAGAACAAATTGTCGATGCATTTCAAACCAACCAGCGTGGTTCATAGTAAATAACATAAGGTATATGCTAAGATTATTTTTATTTTTAAGGAAAATGTATTTCTTTCAAGATAATACATAATATATTATCTTATAATGGGATATAGTTTAAATATTAATAATATAATGGATAATAGTTACATTAAGTTAGGAGTTAAGCTTTAGAAAATATTAAAAAAATAAAGAGTTATATTGAAACTTAATATTTAAAGGAAACACAACTAGTGAATTATATGTAAAAAATATATCAAGTAATTGTGTGAAACATTTTAAGGTTGTTAGTTTTTAAGTTACTAAGAACTAATAGAGGTTTAAAGTTCAATAAGTGTTATGAATTATGAGATTTGGAGAAAATGGATTAGCGAGTACTCACATGTTGTGAATTAGTTGTTAGTGAAATGCAAGTTAAATATATTAATTGATCACTACATAAGTGTTGGACTACACTAAAGGTTGTATATTATGGATCAATAGTTAGAGTGGAATTATTAGATATGGGTTATACATTATGCCTAGTGAATATGAAATATATTTCAAGAGCTGAAGCAACAATATGGAAAAGTTTAAGTAGTTATTTAATATACTAATTAAAATCCACAACATTCAACAAAGTTTAAGTAGGTATTTGATCTACTAATGACAATCCACAACATTCAACAAAGTTTAAGTAGTTATTTGATCTATTAATTACAATCTACAACATTCAACAACTTGTATGGTATCAAATCATTGGGGTGAGGAAACAATCACTATCAATACCAACTAAGTACTTTGTTGGATAATTTATGTAACTATTTCCATTAACTAAAATGATATAAATTAGTCTATATTACCTTCTACTCTAGAGTATCATATCAAGTCTTTAAGAAAACATGTGAACAACAAATGTACAATCACTTAAAGCATTGATATATAAAAAACAAAAAAGCAAGTCTAATACTTGAGGTAAGGATCATAAGCTCCATACCATAATAATTAATAATTAAATCAATATTTAAATAAGGAGAAGAGAAATCTAAAAATTATAAACATGGTTAGGAGCATGAGACAAAGTGGGGGCATAATGAGAAACCAAGGAAAAAAGGAAGATGAAATAATGTGTCTGTGTGTGTGTGTGTGTGTGTGTGTGTGTGTGTTGTGTGTGTGTGTGTGTGTGTGTGTGTGTGTGTGTTTGTGTGTGTGTGTGTGTGTGTGTGTGTGTGTGTGAGAAATTAACAATGATCTTTTAACGGTTAAAACTACTTTAAATGAAAAAATGAAGGTAATATTCAAATGAGTTTAGGATGTCTACTAAAATTACCATAAAACAATAATAAGAAAGTGGTTAATATTAGTGTTTAATATTGTAAATAACCATTATTATTGTAAATAATATATTTTAAAGAAGGTGGTATATTGTAAAAATAATAATATTCATTAAATAATATATGGAATATTTCCATGAATTGTAATTGTTTTGATTGGTTAAATTAAATCCTTAGTTTTTTTGGGTTATGATAAACCATTACAATAAGAAGGTGGTTCATAATTACATGAATTCAAGTGGTTTTAGAAAATTTTAATTCATAACTGTTAGTCACACCAAGTGATTTTTCACAATTGTTTTCTTGTTCTGAATCATATTTCTTAATGCGTGCTAATATGGAGCAGGTAATATGAGAATTGAGACAACTTAAATTACCTATATTTGCATGAATTTGTTGAATTGCACAACCTTGTTGTTCTCTCAATATATGACATATTTCTCTAATCCTTTCTTTAGCTATTTATCACAATTCTTGTTTGCTTTGCACTCTCTCTCCCTTTTAAGATCACAATTTCCAATTTCCCATATTTGCTATGAATTCTTATGTAATTTCCATGCTCTGTTATTTTTCTATGAGTTAATGTTCGCTATCATTTTTCTATGCATGCAGATTTCAAATTTGTAATGTTTCTTTTTGGGGGTGACAACAGGATCTTGATCGAGTTCCTGGGCCCATAGCTTTCTCATAAATGCCATCAATATAGTTGGTGGTTGGTAGGTTGGTAGTTATGTTTGTAGGGTCTCGATTGAGCAGTTGGTTAACCACGTAAATGGATCGATCGAGGGTTTCTTAAACCCTTGAGTAAGCTATTTGAATTATATGTTTCTAACACTTGATTGAGCACTTAAGCACTCGATCGAGCTCCTGAGGTCCTCAAAAAATATATTTGACACCTTTCCTGCCGATTTCTCTACAACACCATTTTATACCTTGTCAGACTTAAGGTCGAATTTGTCCTTAAGTGGTAGAGTTAATCATGTTTGATTCGCGAAGGAATACTCTATCCAATGGAATATGATGTTAACATTTTCAAATTCATGTGATATTTTCATCTAATTTCTTTTAAACATAATTCTTGAAATCTTTTTGGATGGTTTCACATGGGTTGAAAAAAAATAAGTAACATAAAATATACAAAACAAAAAAAAATTCAAAAAATACGAGCCTCTTCATTTATGAGTCCTATTTAAAAGGGTACTCTTGGTTTATGTTTTTGTTTAAATAGTAGAAAAAATATTACATGAACACTTGCTAGAAAAATGCAATTGAAATATCAATTCACCAATTTTGAAAAATAATAAAAAATATATTTTTCCATAGAAAATAAGGTTTTTATATACATAACCTATCTCTCTCTCTCTCTCTCTCTCTCTCTCTCTTCTCTCTCTCTCTCATCTCTCTCTACTATATATATATATATATATATATATATTATATTATATATATATATATATATATATAATATATATATATATATATATATATATATATATATATATATACACATTAAAAATTACACATTTTAGACGAAGTTATGCTACATGAATACATGCATATCTCTGAAGATGTGCAAAAATTTACAAGGACAAGCATTTCATTTAATGGAAAATTGACAAATTATATGATAATAATATTTTTTCTAAAAAGTATCATTAAGATAACAACATAATTCTCCACAAATTGTTTTTTACTCCACATCAAAATTGACAATGCTTATATGAATTTTGTGGGTTTCAATTTGATAAAAGAGTAAAATTTTGAAATTTCATCGTCACGTTTGACCCAAAAGTGTAGACCATATTCATGCATTCACCCATATCATGTTGTGCGAGTGTTACTTGTTTGACCCGATATTAAAGGTCTATTATGAAGATGGGGTTACAAAAAAATCTTTTGTCAAGGTCTACAAATATTACAAAAAATTCCACCATTACATTTAGCTTCTTGAGAGCTCTCCGATGATATAAATTTTACTCAGTATATGTCTCATATATAAATTTATACCATTTAGAAGTTTTTACCTTCAAAAAATGCCATATCACTAGTAGAATACCACATGGCACACACACACTCCTTGAATTTCCTACATGAGACTACCACCCCATCACCACATGTGATATGCAGGGCACCCATGCCATGGAAAATTGGGTCACTCAACATGTTAAATTATTCGTTATGTGAAAAGGCCAAAAGAATATGTTATTGGATGAAACATGATCCACATGTACACGTCATGTTAGACGAGGGTCTATCAGGCTTTCCCTCACTTAATTCTTTTGAAAAATTAGTGGCCCAAAGGCCTGCGAGCCTCATGTGTCCTCCTCGACACACATCATACTTCCTCAGGTTCTATTGGTGTTTCTCTCTTATCACCTCTTTTGAGAGATCAATGGCCTCAAGTATTAAAAGCTCGATGGGTCCAGTAAGGTGCATATCATCTGGGCTCATCTTTTGGCCACAAACTCCCTCATACAACTCTCCCACAAGTCTAATGGCCCAAACGGTTGATGGGGTCCACCTGTTAACATCATGTTTGGTTGGCTCGTTTTTTCACGGGCTCAACGAAACTCTTTAAATGGTTTGATGGCATGATGGGTCAGAGAAAGAGCCTTATGGTATGGTTTCGCTGGTCCATGTTTCTCCATAAGACTAGCACTCTTATAAGCTTACACACATATGTTTTATGGGTGATGGTCAATATCAGCTAATCTACATTAGACCTTTCCACACAAAGGGTCATGCAACTACCTAGGGTTATGATAGCTCAATGGGGCCCACATGACACAATTCTAATGGAACAAGGTTTTGACATCAATCTCTAGTGTTGGGACATCATTTTGCACATATATGTATGTATATATATATATACAAACCATTTTTCTCCACTTGTCCTAGTGACAACCAAAACACCATTGCTTGAGGTCTTGCAAAACAATGTGGTGACTACCCTGAAGCCCCAATTTATTTCTATATTGAGGCACACAGCCTCAAGGTCCCAAAATCTCATATTTTAGATCATTTATGTAATAAAGGTGCGACTACCCCGAATTTCATTTGGGTGTGTGCTTACAACACAAGGTCCCAAGAAGAAAGTTATTCTTTAATAATGACTCTTATATTAGCCTTTAATCTAGCTCTTTTTGCCAAAACAATGGCTTCCACACTAACAACATTCCTTTCTCATTTCCTCTAGGGTAGCAGGAGTTCTCTCCCTCAGTTGGTAAGACATATATGGATCAAAACCATCTCAAAATTTGATCAAAGCTACTCCTAGTGGGGATTGTATTGCAGTTGAAATAGAATTGTAAATGTTATTGAATCTAGTGTAGTATTCTTGGATTGTTTCACGAGGGGCTCTTTTTATACTCTCATACTCAACCAAGATTTGGAGAGGATTTTTCTTTACTTCCCATCATGTGAGGAAAATTTGGTGAAATTATGTGAGATATTAGATACTAGATGCTAGAAATTCCCTAAACCATTTCTTAACTTCTCCTATCAAAATTTGTGTAAATAATCTCATTTTCACATCATCTTCATCAACTTCTTGCAAATCTGAATAATCATTCATTCTGTCTCTGTCTTGTTGTTCTGTGGTTGGCCCTGTTCCATCAAATTGAGGTATTTGGCTTTGATAATCTTGTGGCTTCACATTAAGTTTTTCAAGCAAGACAAGGGGGGAATAACGAGATGCCATGACTAGTAAATGGGAATGGGAAGAAGATGAAACTACATTAGATCTGGATATTGAGGGTATTAAAGGAGGTGGGATTATACCTTGTTGAGTTGGTGTAGTAGTAGTAGGGATGGTAGATGAAATAGGGGTAGTTCTATTGAGAGAGACTACTAGAGGGGACGGTGATGAGGTAGAAGAAGAAGAATAGTGAGTTGATTGATCAGTAAAAGTTTTCTACATGACCTAATTTAATTCAGTCACAAAAACTTCAAGCTTGTTAAACTATTTTATAACATCTTCATCAAAATCTGGATTGATAGGTTGATGTTTTGGGTTATGAAATTTTAAAATATTTTCATAAAAAACTGTCTCAGGAACAAAGCTTTCTGATTTGGTATGAAAAAGGCTATGCTCAAAATGTAAGTCAACTTCAATATCCTCTACAATAACAAAACTTTCAAGGAGAGAATTAAATCTAGGTAGTGGATTATTGCTTTCTTGACTCTCGGTAAAATTCTTTTTCCTAACAAGTTTCTCCGGGTTGTCTACTATTTTAGGTGGTTTAGGATTTGGATGCGCTCTAGTGTAGATATTTTTAGGAGCCATATCTTCAACATATTATTTACAGATAGAAATATGTACACAGTTTGGGTGGAAAATCTAGCCTTAAAAACATTTGTTTCATGACCACAAACTGGAAATAGCTTTGAGCTTTGAAAGAAAAATTTACCACGGAAAAAAAAAAAAAATTATAATCGAATTTGTTCAAGTCCCCGGCAAAGTCACCAGATTGTTATCACTCCATAATTTTCCAAGGCTGTGGAGAGAAACCCAAAGGTAACCACAAAACCACAATGGAAGCTAGGATCTAGCCCTTCTGGCTTAAGAGAGGGATCTCTCTATATGATTTATATTTCTTGTTTTAGGATATTAGGCTAATTATTGAGTTCTGAGTTTGCTTTTTTCAAATATTTGGTTGAAAACTACAGGTAAATTCCATTGGGCGTGCAGTCAATGAGTCTTGGGGTGAAAAATACAAAAATGACAGAACAAATGTAACAAGGTAAGGTAGGCAAGATTTTGGATCCTTGGAGCATGGGTCGAGAGAATGGGATGAAAAAATTTAGATTCAATTAAACATAGAGCATACTAGGCTGAATTCTATACTTAATATCAGAGCGAAAACATAAACATTGTTTATAAGTCAGAGCAGAGTGCATTTAAACAAATTCAACCCTTAATCTTCTTTAAACAATAGAGGCAGAAAAACATTTGGAAAACTGGGAAAATAACAATTTCACATGAGAGGAGACATCACCAATCACCTAACAAAGGAATCCTAGACCACACATTTTGTTTTAGTGAAATTGATCACTTTAGTACATGCACAACTTACATAAAAAAGTATGCTTTCTTCATACAAATTCCAACCTTTCGTAAGTCTTATTTCTAAATATTTATAGAAAATATTACATCTCAGATCAATTTTAAAATAAAATATATTTACAAATAATATCCATTAAAGACGCATATATTTTAGATATAAAAGAAGGAAAATAGAGAAAAAATGTTGAAGTTTGTTGTGTTGTTGAGGCGATGTAAGAATCTAGTGATGACTGTATATATTTTGCTGCAAATGTTGCTCCTGTGATGCTGAAAATTATGTATTGCAGATATACTTCACTTGATCAACTCCAGCAACTGGTCCCACCTTTCTTCACTTAGGATATAAAAGAACCATATTTCTGAACCTTTCATTGACCTCGGTACAAGTGTCAAAAGTTGGCTTATTAACAAAAAGGTCACGTATTTCATGTTGAATATTCAAATCAAACTGTATTCCCTGTATGAATGCTTCTCCACTAATAATTACTTTGTCCTTTATAAATTTGGAAGCATCAACACCTATATTACACAATTGTTCTTGGTAATTTTCTAATGATATCAATTTTCCATTAGAATGTCTCAGGGTAGGTAAACCCTTTTCTTGTAGCAGTGTAAATGTTTTGTTGAACCTCTTGACCTGCACCTCAAGGTGTTTTCATTTATTCTCCAACTGTATCATAAAATTCTATTTTGTTAAGACCCTCTTAAACTCCATGACTATAGTTGTCATGTTTGGAATGTTCAGGTCTTCTAGTTCTTTCCTTGTCTTAGAATTCAACAGCTTGATGATCTTTTGTGCCTCTTCTGGTCTATGCTCCAAATCTGCCTTTGTGTTCTGTATTGTAGTTTTGACTCTTTGCACAAGTTCTTCCTACTCAAAATTAATTTGAAATGAATGCCACATCTTTTTTATGTTGGCATTTATATTCTGCCAAATGTTGTTCTTAACCTCTACCAACATATGAATGATAAAGGAATGGTCCTCATATTTCTGCAACTGTTGGATGAGCTTGTAATTTTTCTGCATTTCTAACAAATAAGCATTGTCAGTTTTAATTTTATTCTCCCCCATCTGAGTTAATGTTGATGACAGTTTCTCTTTCTCGTCCTAAACTGATGACAATTCATCTAGAGCTCTAATAAGATATTTTATAGATTCTGAATTTATGATGTTTGCTAAAGTTTATGCTATTGTACCAATGCCTGATGTAGATTCTCTTGTTGCTTCCCACTGTTCTTTTTCTTTCAATAGTGCTTTCATGCCCTACTCTATGTTTTATATTTGTGCATTCTTCTCAACCACTACAGTAAATAATTTTTCTTTCTCCATTTCTATATTGGAAATTTCTTTAGCTTGAGGATGTTCTATGGAAGGTAGCTTCAGTTGCTTCCTTAATGCTTGAATTTCTATCTCCTTGCTCTTTATGATCTCTTCTGCTACATTAATATTAGGGTCATGTCCTAGCTTTATGACAGAATATTCTAGGAATCTGATCTTGTTGTACTTGGAAAATGATGACATCTTCGCAATCTTTAATAGAGAATTCATGTTTTTTAACGGTGAATGTAATTTGGAAGAAGTCATGGTTGTACTATTAAGTGTTGAGAAAATTAGCATTAGCTCTCTTGTCTGCTTGAGTAAATAGATTTGATCAGTTTCTTGTATCTTGCTGGTATCAATTGAGAAAATGGATACTTTGTAGTCTTCAACACTCCTGGGGACTAGCACTAAAGGTTCCATGAAGGCCATTTGGATATCTACATTCTCTGAATCAAATGTAGAAATCAATCTGTGCTGAGTTTTAGTTTTCTACTTCCAAAATTCAGATTAGGTGGAAGCCTTCAAAGCTTCATTATTCAATTTTATCTCCCTGTATTTTGCAAAGATACTCTCCTGAGTTGAAATTTGGGAACTAGATGATACCGGAGATTGGAATATTGTTTCTGCAGTAGGTGACTATATTGTTTCTTCTATTTGAGCAGAAGAAGTGACAAGAGTTCCTGACAAAATCATTGTGGCTAGTTGTTGTGTGTCCCTTTCCTCTAGAGTTTCATCAAACGTCCAACACATTTTCCTCCTCACATGCAAATTGTGACCTTTCACCTTCCTTTTCTCCTATTTTCCTTTATTTTCATTAATAAATTCTATTAAATGCCTCTTTGCCTTTGTAAAGTCTTTGCCATTTCCATTGCCAATTTCCCTTTAGCCACAATAAACCAAAGGAACACCTCTCTAGGATGTTTTTCCCAACATTCAACTTGGAATAAATGTCCCATGACCTTGGTCTTGTTTTACCTTTATTGGCTTTATTACATGGATTTTTAACTGAGGGCTATTACGAAATTGGACAACACAGTCCAAACATTCATTAACATTTCGAAAGATAAAATATATCATTATGATCATAAAAATTTCATTGAACATCACAATTCAAATTTCAAACATCTATATGTAATACAATTATCTAAGTGTTTCAACCATAGGTGAGCTACATTGCAACTTTCTTACAACTAACCACCTTCACACTTAATCCAATATTTGAGGGAATGCTTGCTTAGGGAAATTCACACAAAAGTTTTGGTTTAAACGCTCAAGAGATGCAATCCATGGTCTAGGTGGTTTATCAAGTTACCTCTAGCAATAAGCACCACAGTGACCCAAGTGATTCCTCTTACCTCATTCATAGGGATTCAACCAAAGTCTATATGGGGTATTCCTTAGTCCAGGAGTTGGAATCCACTATCCAGATGGTTTATAAATATCTTTTTATAGCAAGATTCATAGGGGGTCTACAGTCCACTGTCTAAATTGTTTATTAATTTCCCTCTCATAGTAAGCAACATAGTGATCTAGAATGCTCTTTCTAGGTGGTTTATCAGCTATATAGTAAGCACCACAATAATTTATCCATCCACTAATCCACTCTCCACACAACCATAGGGAAGATCGTGCCATAATTTTTTTTCAACCAACCACCCTCAAGCCAAATTCTAGGAGCTTTAAGAGAAAACTAATCTCAGGGATTTGTGACAAAGTTTTCATACCATAATTAACATAAAAGTGGAGGCCACTATCCTTCACACAAAGGAAAGACTCAAAGTTCAACCCTCCCATCTGTGACCATACTCATAAAGATTCACAAAATGACCATGCATGTCTTGCATAATACAAGGTAGTCTTTCTCTGACCTTTGTAGACCCTCAAACCTCCCCTCTTCAGTGCTCTATGTGCCACACACAAAGAGGGTCATTCCTAGTCCTCAAAGCCATCTACTCCATGGAAAAATTGTTGCAACACATTCACTTCCTATCACATAAGTTGTCACTCATAACACTTAACCAGCCACATGGTATGAACCTCTTTAGGTTCTACCATCAACTTTCTTTCCAATTCAGAATTTTGAGAGAGAGGGACACAAATTGTATGACGGAGAATATGGAATAGGCTAAAAAGGTGAAGGAAGAAGAACCTCTTAATTGATCCTCCCTCTTGTATTTATAATCACACCATGACCCTTCATCTTTCCAACCTCTTGCAAGAATCTTCTTGGGAAGATTAACCATCTCATCAAAAGGGGAATTAAATCAAGGAAAATTATCCTTTCAAGAAATCAAAATGTCTTGGCTATCTCCTTTTCTTCGGTTGTATTTTTTTTATTAATAAAAATAAATCTTACATAACATCATAAAGTTTTAACCCATAACATCAATGTTGATACTTGAGTATTATAATTTCTCAATTACATCACAAAATTGGGAAAATAAAAGGCCCGTCACACATAAAACATAGTTCAATTAAGTAATAGCATAGACCTACATGTTTTATCTTACTTTGGAATGTTTAAACATATTCATTCAATATTATTAATTCCTACTCCCAAACTAGCTAATAATTTAGTGCAATTATATATAGTCACTATTTACGTAATTTCAAATATTTTATAAATCGTGGTGAACCATTCCCAAAAAAATTTCAAGTGCTTTGGTTAAATGCATTATCCATGAATTTCAAGTGCCTTGGTTAAATGCATTATCTATGATGCATTTTCTTAACTTTCAACAAAGCTTTCTTTCAATTTAAACATTCTATCCTTATAGATTAATTTTCTATATAGCATACTCATGACCCTTGAGTGACATGCCGCCTAAGCCTCAACCTTTAAATTGCAAACTTCAGACTTCAAATTTCAGGATTTTGTGTTATGTGGGTGAAATGTAGAATTTGCAGCATAATGCTAGTGGAAATAGGATTTTTCTAAAAATCCAAAAACACACTATAGATGGTTATGCGCTTCTTCTTTAAAATTATTAGCATTTTTTTGAAGCAATTTATTTAAACGGTTTCCGGTGAAAATCTCGCAATAACTTTGACAAGTTCCTCGAAGTAGTTGAACGCTGGTCATTCCTTCATATCAGCCCGGGATCGAGTCCCTCCAGGCACCCTAGAACACGGTTTAGAGGACACCTCTGGCGCTTACAGGTTTCACACTGTTGAATTTATTTCTGAGGTTCGCCAGGGCTTCTCCCGGCAGGGTTTTGACTGTGCATTGCATCGATCTCACAGATCTCTGCGGTTCTTCAGATTCTTCCGATCTGCGGCATTCTTCAAGAAACTCGGAGTGCGGATTCAGATCGATCTGCGACATTCTTCATGGATCTGGATCTGCTCGGAGGGTTGGTTCATACACAGGAATGACTGGTACCTCGTGTACTTAACGGTCTGACGCAGATTTCGAATTGATAGATTATAAAAGGGATCTACGGGTTTCTCTCTTCGCTTCCTGTCCATGAACAATAGTGATATCTTCCGATCTGCGGATCTGCGGCACTCGAAAAGATCGCATTCTTCCGATCTGCGGCATTCTTCAAGAAACTCGGAGTGCAGATTCAGATCAATCTGCGGCATTCTTTGTGGATCTGGATCTGCTCGGAGGGTTGGTTCATACACAGGAATGACTGGTACCTCGTGTACTTAACGGTCTGACGCAGATTTGATAAGGATAATATTTTCTAGATGGCTCCCGGCTTCGCGAAAATAGCTGCTGGCTCTCTGTCTGCCTCGGGGCAAGCTCCTGCCCATATTGTCAGTGAAGCCCCAGCTCCCACTGTCCAGCTGGTCCAAGCTTCACTCGATGAGGCTTTGAAGTTCTCTGAAAGTGCCCTAGTATGCCGATTCAATGGTTTTT